>JAODAL010085947.1:0-10410 GCA_025379985.1 Phyllomedusa bahiana
AGCATAGGTGCCACAAATAGTCCGAGTCCCGCACCTCACCTGGGAGCAGGAGAGCCGACGGAGCACGGCAGATAGCTGAGGTCTATGAAGGGGGTTTTAAAATGGCGGCCGTTCACACCACCGCAGCAGGGGCCAGAAGGACTCACTGTTCTAGGCGCTGATCCAGGTACCGGCCCGGGGTCCAGACGGGGTCAAAATGAGCTGACAGGGTGGATTACCAGAGGGCCCAAAAACTGGAAACAGGTACTGCTGCTGGTTAAGTTTATTTGGGCCGAGATCGTAGTATTCACCAGGAGGGAGACCGAGACACGTCCTGCTACATCTCCAGCTCAGGCCACGCCCCCAGAAACCACATTTTTTATAACAGGACCTGTAGTATAGCTGTATTTCAAAGCAGCATGACACAAAAAATTATAAAAATGACTTCTCAGCCACTGTTAAAAATTGTGAGGGAGAAATGCCACTTAGAAGCCACATTTCTGTTCCAAAGGACCTTGATTATAGCTGTATCTCACAGCACCATGACCCCAAAACCATTGACAGTGTGAAAATTGTAAAGATGAAGTGAGTAAATGGAATACAGATTATTCATGAAACCGTGTACAATTGGTGTCTTTTACAGCAGCAAAACCAGCAAAATGACCCTTTGGGAACTGAGAATAAAAATTGCAGTAAGAAATGATAATTTAAAAAAAAAATTCAAGATGACCATTTCTGTTTGAAGAGGAATGTGAAGTAGACCGGCAACTAATCGATGACCTCGGCAATTGGGGCCACAACATCATCAGAGATCCACGCCTGATTCATCTTGATGAAACTCAAATGATCCACATTATCGGTGGAAAGCCGGATGCGTTTGTCTGTAATGACTCCTCCAGCTGTGCTGAAGGTCCGCTCAGATATGACGCTGGCTGCTGGGCAGGATAACACCTCTATGGCGTGGCGAGCGAGCACGGGTCATTCATACATTTTCGATACCCAGAAGTCGATTGGGTCTGGAACATATCCAAAAACATCGGTATTGAGACGCAGATAGTCGTGGCACCATGATCTTAAGCCGGTCTCCCGTGTGTTGTATGTGTGCCCTGATTACATGTGTTTGGTGAGGTGGTAAATAAGGATTGCCAGAGGTCACCCATTTAGGCATCTGCCACAATGCTGCTGATGCGGCTACTTGGCACTCTACTGCTGTCAAAGTTTCTGACGTTGTTCCATCGTGACATCTAAAGAACTGAAGCAGACGCAACAGTTATCTCCAGTTGATCAATCAGTACGGTCTCCAATTCCTGCATTTTACTCTCTATTTGGGTGGGTGGAAGAAAAGTGCCGAGTTTCGCTTTGTACCCGGGATCGAGGAGGGTGGCTCTAGTCCGCATCTGTGTCCGTCTCCTCCTCCTTTGCTGGTGGGACTTGCTGTTTCAGAGGGTCCAACGATCCTAAGAACTAAGATCCGAGAACTAAGATGACCACAATGCTCATGCTGACAAGGGCATTGTCCGCACTGACCATTTTGGTGGTTCTTTAAAACTGGCAAAAGGGTTTGGGGCAAAGCTCTTCACCCGCCTCCACTCTCTGTGGCACAACACCCCGAGGTCCGCACCGCTGCTTGTCAGGCCAGGGGTCACTTCGTACTGCGTAATGGCTTTTCGCTGCGCCACAATCGAAAGGGAGCATGTGGAAAGGGGGAATTCCGCAATTTTGCCCCACAACAATGAGACGGTTGAAAGGGGAGGCCGAGCTGACGCTGCAACCAGCCAGGGGACAACAGGGGGGCAAAAGGGGGGAAGTGGAGCCAGAAACCCCGGGGGCCTTCCCCCAGTGGGGGAGTCCAGACCCGGGAGGGGCCCATGAAACCTTCTGGGCACAAGGTTCCCTGGAAAGTGGGCTATTCCAAAGGGGAAAATGGGTCCCCCCCTTTCCGATCTTAAGGGCGGCCCCGGAATTTTCAAACCCTTATTTTGCACACTAAATTTGCCTTTTAACAAGGTTCTTTGGGCACCCAGCCAAATGGCTCGGTTTCCCCATTGCGAAGTTCCGTCCACAAACTTCTGACCTGGGGTGTTGAGGGCTCCAAGACACATTAATTTTTAAAAACGGCCTGGGTTTTTATGGGCCCCATGAAAGCTACCCCGTTTGGGTCTTGGGGGAAAGAACCCTCACCATCCCCGCAGTTTTTAAGGGGCGGCACCAGCCTGAGAGCCACCGTTTTAAACCACCCCAGAGACATCCACCCGATCACCCCAGTGAGCTGTCACAGAGAATGGTTGGGCCTTTTGGGCCCTTGGGTTACTTTTTGGGCCCTGTGTCGGTGTTTAATGGGCTTTGGCCGGACCAGAATCAACAAAAACGCTTTTAAGTTTTTTGATGACACTGGCTGGCCAGGGGCAGGGCGGGTTTTCAGCAACTGGGGATTAGGGGCAGGCAAGGGCCATGACGTGGCGGAACCCATCTGTGTCCACCAAAAAGGAAAGGAAAAACATTTTCCAAGGGGGGCCAAAAAGCCTTTTCAATGCCGACATTCAGGGTTTTGGGGGGTTTTGGGGGGGGATGGTTTTGGGTTAAAAGTATTTCTTCTGTCCCAAACCTGGCAGACAAAGGCGGGCTGCTAGACTGGCCACTGTACGGCGTGCAGGGTAAAAACGGGGGGAAGGAAAGGGGTAGGGATGGGCCCTCGGGTGGTGCTAATGTTATCGGGCGACAGGGGGAGGCAAAGCGGAGGCTGACCCTTGATCATGACTCTGAAGACGGGGCAGCTGGGGGAACTTTTGTGGGGGGCGGAGGAGGGGGGATGGGGCGGGGGGGACAAGGGTGTGACAGTGGTTAAGCCCGGGATCATGTGGCCTTTTTTCGCCAAGCTTTTTTCCCTCCATTTCAACTCTGCATTTGCTGCTGTGACTAACATGTTGGTGGTGGTTTAAACACCTAAGATTCTTCCCTCTACTGATCTTTACCGAAAAAGGAATATGAATCCTGGGTGAATCAGGGGTTTTGCTCAAAAAGGCCCAGGTTTTCAGAGGCCCCGGCCCTTTTCGACGGCGATAACAGGAGGGGTGTTTTCTGCTCGTGGCGGCGGAAATAATCTCAGGGGGGACTTTGGACCGGCCCTCCCTTTTTGAGGCGGGACCCCGTACTGACAACCCCATCTCTTCCTCCTGTCCATTTGATGAAGCGCTCGCAAGCAAATTCTGCGAAAAGACCATTTGATCCCCCATTCGTCATCACACAAAAATCAAAACACAGATATTTTCCCGTCCCTGACATTCTGCGGGCTACAAGCAACAGCATGCAAGAAAATTGCCAACAGCTCGGGTTTTTTTTGCGATTGACCGGCTTTCCTTCTCCTCCTTTTTGTGGCATCAGCGATTGGGCGTCAGAGCACCAAAACCCATCCTCTTTGGCCTCTTGACTTTTGAAATCCCTTTCTGACCCCAACCGCTTTTTTTGTCATAAAAAGAGGTCTTCAGAAAATGGTTTTCCCACTTTTGGTGGGTGCACGGTTGACATTTGGGCTGCCTTTGGGTTTCATGGGGGGACGGATCGATGTGTGATACAAAATTTGGGGGGGGCCGGGAACGGGGGAGGATAGGAGGAAAAGACTGCTGATGCAGGTTGCATTAACCACTAAAGAACAAATTGGCGACACTTTTCGTTACTGGATTCACGGCACCGACCAAGCGATGAGGGGCGGGGACGGTCCTGCAACCAACGACCGCGGGGCTTGCGTGTTGTCGCCAGCACTGGAAGAAGCCTTTCTCTCGTACCTCTACCTCCATTTTCCTACCCCCCCTTTGCTCGCTTACCACCTGCATTTCGCCCATGTTTAGAAAAATAAAAAAAAGTAAAAAAAAGTTTCGAAGAGTTTTTTTACATCTCTTATTGAAAATGGCAAATCAAGCTCTTCTTAAATCCCCTAATTTCCAACATCCCCCAAATAGAATTTAAAACAAATTTTTTTCATCGAATACCTTTTAAATGCGGTCGGTGGAAAAACCGTAAAACCCCAAACAACAGTGTTTTTTCCTTTTTTATCCCAGGGAAAAATTTTTTCAACTGCCCGTAGGAATGGAATTGATAGTTTTTTAACAAACTATCAACTGTGTTATCCGCCAAAAATGAATTCCCTGATGAATAAAAAATTTTCCCCCCAAAAAAATTTCATCGAGAAATTTTCATTTTTTGCAGCAAAGATAAACAAGGGAAAAATTCTAGAAAATTTTTCTATCAAAAAAATGGGGATACAACGGGGGGATTTTAAAAAAAAAATGGGCCCGCACCACGTCCAATACAGCTATTTAAAAAATTATAAAGGGGTAAGAAAAGGTGTTTTTTTTCACTAATGAAAAAACACAACAGTTACTACAAAATTTCTGTATCCAAATTTTAAGTACAAGGGGGGTTTTTCCTTTGAAAAAAAAAACGGGGCCGCACCACTGCAATACAGCTTTTAAAAGTTATACGGGATACAATAGGGGGGTTTTTTGGGACCAATGAAATCACCAACATTTACTACAAAATTTCTGTAACCAAATTTAAATACAAGGTGGCTCTTTTTAGAAAAACTGGGCCGCACCGTCAGTACAGTGTTTTTTAAAAGTTATATGGATTTTAAAAAAGGGGTGTTTTTTTTCCCAATGAAATTAACCAAAAGTTACTACAAAATTTCTGATCCAAATTTAAGCACAAGGGGCTTTTTTGAAAAAAACTGGGGCCGCACCACGTCATTTTCGCTATTTAAAATTTTTACGGATAACAAAAGGTGCTTTTTGCACTAATTAAATACACCAATATTACTACAAATTTTTTTGTATCCAAATTTAAGTACAAGGGGGGCTCTTTGAACAAAACTGGGCCGCACCCATGCAATACAGCATTTAAAAGTTTTCAGGGTTTAGAATTTTCATTTTTTTTTCAGGCAAAGAACACCGAACAGTTACTAGAAAAGTATTTATCAAAATTTCATACAACTGGGGGTATTTGAAAAAAAACTGGAACGCACAAAAAAAAAAGGTACAATTTCACCTCAGGTGCGAGTGGGGCTGGGGCCAAAAAGTGGTTAAAAAAAATGCCATTTCAATGCAGGTTCCAAGCAAGCTGGGGGTGCACAATATGCACCCTCTTTTCCAAAGCCTGTCCGTCCGTCCCCCACCAACCCCTCTCCCGCGACCGGACAGTGCAAGATGCTTCTTTAAAAGTCTCTGTCTAACTAAATAAGAACTGAAAATCCTAAATCTACCTAATTTTTAATGTTCCACACTAAAAGCATAGTTGTCTCTATGAATAAACATAAGAACTGTGTCTCTGAGCTGAGCTGTATTGAGTGTACACCTGTGTTCACATTGTGTTTTTAGAAATGTTTTTTTGTGCAGAACCACATGTTGCATTTGGCATATATTACCTTTAACTATTACAGGGAGGAATGGATGCCTCAATTTTGTTTTTTTGCACTCCGCCCACCTCCACAAGTTGCTGGATCAGTGCAGTATGCTTATAAGGCTGGTGCATTTTTCTCTCTGGATTATGGAGGTCGGAGGACCCAAATGAGAAGTCTGAATTGGACTCAAATGAGAGGTAAATATAGAGTAGGACCGCCTGTACTAAGGTCCCGTTGAAAGTCGGAGGTGGCTTAAACAGTTTTGATCAAAACATGTGAGCTAAGAACCTCAGTTTTTTTCATGTATTGTAGATAGCATAAATGCTTTTTTGCAGGTTTCCATTATTTTGGGAGCTGTATTGAGAGAGAAACGTAGCAGACGTCTTGCTCTGATGTTAGACACTGAAAGACTGATGCTGAACAGGAAAGGCTGGTCTATGCAAAACAAGGTCATGTGATTTTCCCAGCCAATGTGATCCATACACCACAAAGTGGTGACGTTGTACATCCTCCTCATCCTCCTCACCTCCCTCTATCCTCAGAGCTAATTGGCTGGCCGCCAAAATGACAGGAAATGCTGAAAATGGTGCGATAGTAATAGATTATCTGTAAGATTGTCACCTAAAATATTGCGTGATCGGAAATTTCTGATTAGTCTAAAAATCGTGACGATTTCAACTTTGTCAATTATAATCGCTCATCCCTAATTATGACCTTAATTCTGTTAGCTGCGTTTTGTCTATATTGACATTGTAAGTGGGCAGAATGCAAGTCACAATCTATGATATCGCACCCACACATTGATTATGTAGGTTAACAGTTATAACTGTTTTTAAATGACAATCAGGGAAGAGCAAACTAAATAATAAAATGTAACTTTTATTAATTTTAGTTAAAAAATGTGAAAAATAGAAAACTATTCACATTTAAAACAAAAGCCAAATTTAAGACACAGCATTACTGTGTAGCCATCTTATAGTAGGCATAGATGGATAGCAAAGAGGAAGTGAGTAAAGTCAATAATGATGAATTGTATCTCACGCCCTATGCAGGCCCTATTATAAATACTACCTATATTACGCTACCTAAGTTACAGGGAAACAACGTCCTGATAAGGACGGCCCTGTCCAGAACCTTGTCCCTGTCAAAGTATCCCTATTGAACCCTACTGCCAACAGCACATAAAGTTGTTAAATAAATGCTATGATGAAAAAATCGGCACTTACATTCATATATACAAATCCCAACTTACATATAGTCCCAACATGTTTCGGTACCTACTTTTACCTCATCAGGGGACGGAGATCAGTAGGCTGTGGGAGATGTAAAAATACCAACATTACACATGTCAAACTCAATACAAGAACAAAGAGTATCATCAGCATATAACCATATAAAAACTTACCTAAATGAATAGCAGGCATAGAGCATATGACTCACAGCATGGCGTTCATCTATGGTGTGCTGCGCAAGTGTAGTCTAAAAATATCCGGTTTAAATAGCCGGTGCCGCTTAGATTGGCGCCAAACACTAGGGCGCCGCATCATAAGACCAGGAAGTGATGTATATGCATACCTAAACTGGTCCTGGGCGTTTAAAACAAAACCGGAAATGATGTATCCAGCATGAAAACGAGGCTTGGAATACATTTGGCTCCATACACTGTCACTCAAAACGGAAGGGACATGACGGGACATACGCTGCAACTCTAATTATCGATCGCAGACGCTATCAGGACCAATTAAAAGGTCCAATAGTGACAACATACAGATTCTATAGGTTAAGATAACAGTGTATGCTGCATGGTAAGTATACATAGGGAAAGTTAGTTTTTCATGGCTGAAAACTACACAAGTTATCTCTGTAAGCCCTGACTGTGAGTTGACCATGTTAGTGTGTCAAAGGAGATCTAACAAATAAATATATTTGAAAAAAGAGACGAAGCAGTTAATTGTCTGATACATTGTCACGACTTAATTGCACAAAATATATAGCCACATTAAGGAATGAGAAAAACAGTCCACATTCTATAAGAAACAATTGAAGTTAAGTTGTTCATTCAATCCATCAGGGTATGCCGTCCCTAATGTATAAATCCAGAAGGACTCTTTTCACAGTATGGATTTATTCAAATTACCTTTACGAATATGAGGTTGAATTTTGTCAATGCCCATGAATTTTAAAGATCTTGCTTCGCCATTATGTTCCGACCAAACATGTCTAGCCACACAAGTGTCCCTCTTTTTTCGAATATCCCCTAGATGTTCATCAATAAGCCTACGAAATTCACAAATTGTTTTGCCAAAATATTCCTTGCCACAGTCACATTTAATACGGTAAATGATGCCCGAAGATCTGCAATTAAGGAAATGCCGGATGAAAAATTGTCGGTCAGTAAAACGGTTAAAAAATCTTTTGCCGGTTTCAATAAAGGTACAGCCAATACAGGCACTACATTTATGACAGACAGCCGGCTGTCTCTGAAGCCAAGTGTTAGTGGCAGGAGGTGGTGTATAGTGGCTTTTCACAATTCTATCTTGTAAACTTCGACTATGTCTAAACGTGATTAAGGGACGTGGCCCGACCTTCTCCTTAATGTCAGGATCAAGGAGCAGAATATCCCAATGTCTGGTAAGTATCTTACGAACCTCATCTGAGGCTTCATCAAAAGTGCCGATAACTCTGGCTATATCATCATTCTGTTGGGTATTTTGAACCTTTGGGGTCAATAATTTTGTCTTATCCATCTTCCGGATAGCCCTTTTCCCTGAAATGATGTTTAAGATCCAATGACTGTTTTTTATATTCTGATTTACTTGAGCAGTTTCTGCGTAAATGCAGAAACTGTCCCCTTGGAATTCCTCGTTTCAGGGGTACTGGATGGCTACTACGCCAATGTAATAATAGGGAATTAGATGCAGTTGGTTTACGGTAGATTGTTGTTGAGATGTTTCCGCTAGAGTCATTAACGCTCTCACATCCAGAAAAGTTAGCTGATCAGAGTGAATATCAAAAGTAAACTTAAGACCACATGAACTGTCATTAAGTTATAACTGTTAAAGGTTTCAATAAGCAATTAGAAAATGCTTATATACTTTTTATATACTTTTTTGCACATGGACATGTGATATGTGCATTTTGTTCATCTGTGACATTTTTGTTCATGCTTTCCACTCTATGCCATATTGAGGTTTGAATAAGGTTGGTCTCAATGGTTAAAAAAATAGATGAAGGACGTCAGCATCAAAAACAAATTTATTAGGATCCTGAGTACAAAATGTGTGCGACATTTCGGCTCAAAAGACAAGTAGAGCCTTTCTCAAGCATAACACATATAATAATGGTGACACTATATATGTAAACATTGGGTAACACCCTCAAAACAATCAACTAATAAAAAACAACCACCTTACAAAAATATAAAGCAGGAAAAGTGATCTATCATCAATCAAATGACAATATAGTATTACATCAGAATAACTCACCCAATCATCAGTTACTTCATTAATATCTAATGCTTTGAGCGGGACCAAAAAGAGGTCTGCATCAATTCCAGTGTCCTCAATTTGCTACTGTGCATGTCCGGCTCGAGCGCGCAAGTCAGTTAGGTATCTGGCTTCACAGACTTACTGCTCATGCTCCATGCCCATAGCGCACATAATAGCAACAGGTAAAAGGAAATAGACACCTAAAAGTACACAGGCACTAGATACACAGCTCTTATCAACTGCTCATGTGTCCGATTCATATAGTTCCCACATATAGGGCTTCTAACTACTCCATCGCCACGACAATACATCGCAACTCATAGAAAATGATGACATAAATATGACACCAGATCCCATATAGGGATGGCACTACCATCAAAACTGCAACACACATAGTGCGAGCAGATGATGGTGTGCAGTGTCGTGTTTTTAAGAGTATTGATCCCTTATGGGGCTATACTATCTGTTATGTGGACTCTCACAAAAGACAGTATACCATAGAGCTATGCATAATAACCACTTTCAATATACACGCCTTCCTGTCGAAAACATGTGTCCATAGGTAATACTTAAATCTTTTTCATTGTTCAAGCATTATCAGGAACCGAACCATCTCAATTGATCCCGCTCATCCGACTCGTACTAAAAAAAGTACGAGTTTACCGAACCTGACTGTGAAGTTATAGAGTTAAAGGGATTATTCCCTCCCTTTCCTCTATGAGGAATCGTATCACTGGCTCTTTATGTTTTTAAATGTTTTAGTCTCTCATTTATTTCTTAATGTCTTGAATAAGGACCTAGAGTCCGAAATGTGTCTGTTGAGAGCCAGATATATGGTTCTTATATATCACCATGTTGTTTCTTTTTAATTAATATAAAATAAAAGTTACATGTTTTTAACATTTTCTTTTTTTTTAACAGCATGGACATGCTGGATTATCTTCCCTGTTAGACTGTTTCGTTTATGCCCTTGTCCTGGGGCTGGATCCGGGCACCCCATCTGATATACAAACTGGCTGCTGTACGCGTGGATTTTTGGTATGTGGAAATTTTTTTTGTGGTAACTTGTGTTGGCATTGCGTTGGGGACGAGAACGATCGATAGTTCCCTTAGTCGGGCCGTATCGATAAGGTTTTTTGATAGTGAGATGGGGTTTGCCGATGACCCTTAAATCTATGGGGGAGCAAAACCCCCTTATTATTACACCCAAACAAGGGGTGGGAAGTAAAATTAAAATCCACAACGCAAATGGTACGTGCTACATCTTAGGGAACACACTTAGGTTTTAAAAGTACAGAAAAAAAGTCACGACCATTTTTTAAACCCCGTTTGTACCAGCCTGACCTTAAACGCTCACCCACAAATTAAAAAACCAGAGGCAGTAGATTTGAACTCTTTTACTTGAACTGGACATTGCATACCTGTCCTGGGCCCGCAGGCCCCAAAAATGCATGACCCCACAATTTAAAAAGTGCCCGGAAAAAAGGGGTCTTTAAAAAAAATTTTGTTTTACGGACATTGACTTACCCGTCCCCGGGCCCAGCTGACCCC
>JAODAL010085948.1:0-10410 GCA_025379985.1 Phyllomedusa bahiana
TGGGATTCGCGGAACGAAAGTGTGCTTTTCATTGATAAAATGGCTGCGAGCACATGGCGTTACATGGGGCAAAGCACTCTGGGTGAAGAAGGACATGGCCTGCATGACATGTGCAGAGATGAAGCCAATCAGAGACCGGGCCGGGAATTCTGTGACGTCACCCGCAACTATAATAACCGAGCGCGCCGCTGGGAGCTCACACCCCCTCCACTGTCTGACAGGGAAGGTGCTGCTGCGGGTGATAGCGCATTTCTGAAGAACTGATTTTTTACACAGCGTTTTTTGTGGGGTGTCGCAGCTTGTCTCAGAGACTGTGCTCTGAATGTTCTATTTCTGATTTTTGGGGGGATTGGCGCTGAAGTCCAGTGTGGGTCCACTGCAGCTGCATATACATTCAATATCCAAGTGGGATCTAAGCCAGTTCCTGTTGAAATTCATTTAAAGAAAACAGCGTTTTTTACAATACAAATACCACTTCATTTTTGGCTGCTCAATTCTATAGCGCAATTTACATCCGGGGGTTTAAAATTAACGTTGTTTTTGCGGGTGTGGCTGACAAAAATAAACCGTCTTTTTCAAACCCAAATATATATATTTTTTTTTGGTAGCCTAATTCACAAGCAAAGGTTAATTACAATTTTATCTCTTGTTGTGTGGCGTAGAAAATACGCAATTGAAAAACGCTAAAAAGCAACAAGGTTGTGGAGGCTCAATTCAATTGCGCAAATTACATCCAGGGTTAATTAAGCGTTGTTTTCCCGGGTTTGTGCTGACAAAAATAAACCGTCTTTTTCAACGCCAAAAAATATATATTTTTTTGGTTTACCTAATTCACAAGCAAAGGTTAATTACAATTTTATCTCTTGTTGTTTTGGCGTTAGAAAATACGCCCTTGTAACACGCTACAAAGCTACTATTTTGTGGTGGCTCAATTCTATTGCGCAATTTACATCCAGGGTTTAATTAAGCGTTGTTTTTGCTGTGTGCTGACAAAATAAACCGTCTTTTTCAACGCCAAATAAATATATTTTTTTTGTAAGCCAAAATTCACAAGCAAAAATTTAAATTTAAACAATTTAATCTCTTGTTGTGTTGGCGTAGAAAAACCCATTGTAACACGCTAAAAAAGCTACTATTTTTGTGTGGCTCAATTTCTATTGCGCAATTTACATCCAGGGGTTAATTAAGCGTTGTTTTGCTGCTGTGTGCTGACAAAAATAAACCGTCTTTTTTCAACACCGAAATAATAATTTTCTTGTACCCATAATTCACAAGCGAAAGGTTAATTAAAGCCTGTTTTGTGCTTTTACATTTAGTAAAACACACAGTGCTTGTAACGACACATACAAGTAAATTTTTTTATTTCCTGGCCAATTTGTGGACGCAATTTATATCCAAGAAGGGTTACCCAAGCTTGTTACTGGGTTGCATCTTATTTGGAGTCAAAAAACCCAGGGTGTATATTTATCATATACAATAGCTTCAATCAAACAGTGGTCCTGTACAATTTTAGAACAAACAGTATGTCAGACCAGAGAGGTGGCAGGCTCTGCAACTGGCGAGTGGCAGCTTGGCACAAACATTTTCTGAATCGGGAACAGGGCCCTGGTCGCAGCACAAGCAAGGGGACGTCGCAGCAGGGGTACACTACTCCTCTCGTTGAGGCCACAACTGCCGCCTGTCATCCTATCTGGCCGATGTGTTGTTCTGCAACACCAAGGGTTCTTGATTGGTTTTGACTATGTCATTTCCTCTTCCTCCCAGATGGAACATCTGAACAACCCAAAGCCAAGAGTCCGTGGAACCTCCAGACACAACTCTTAGTTGCGCATGGCCGGAGCGGGTCAGCTGGCCCTCATCTTTCCTGTCCTCAGAGAGGGGGGGCCCCGCCTCTGCCCTCCACGTTACCCTCACCAGGGATTACTATGTGGTCTGGGCTCAGGCGCTCACAATATAGCGAGGATGAAAATTTGAGGAGAGAGCAGTCAGCAGCTACATGGCAATCGTGAAGAAATGGGGCCAATATCCCCACTTCTTGCATAGGCGGGCAAAGTATAGATGTGAGTAGTGCATGGGAAAGGTCAAGTGGTGAGAGGTCAGCCTCGGCTTAACCAAGACCGTGATGAGGACAGTAAGTGACATGAAACACAAATAGATGATGATGAGAGCCACCGCACTTGGGAGCCGGGTGAAGCAAGGGCTTCATCATCGTCAGGAGAATAGGGGCGTCAGCTCTTGGCGTCAGGCAGCGGCGCAGCCAGCAAGTTGGTTTGTGAGGGGGCCCGTGAGTCACAGGGTAGCAGCAAAGTGGTGGAGGTCCGGGAGCCAAGCGGCCACGGGGTAGAAAACCCGCTTCGCAGGTCCCAAGACAGTAGCGGTCACAGGGGTCAGCGAGGGCAGCGGCGGCAGTAGTCACTCATGCGGAGCGTTGGCGGTAAAATCAGCCTGACTCGGCGTGTGGCAGTTCTTTGCTAAGACAGCCGGAGGAGGCCGAATATGGGTATATAAGAATCTGTGGGCAGAAAGTGAAGCGGGCCAGGGAGCTAAACGTTGGCACAAACGGCCATGCGTCAACACAACAGCGTCACCATCCCGGTGGCCTGGGAGAAACTGGCTCAGATGTGGTGGGGTCAATCCTGGCCCCCTTGCAGCAGCATCAGCGGCCAGTGTCACGCATCCCATTCAGGCCAGTCAAGGCTCCACCACCTCTGCAGAAGGCACTGTTTTTCCTTCTCTTTGACATCCCTCCCCCGGTCCAGATGGCACCTGCTCCTTACTCTCTACTCATCGGCGCCACAGTCCGTTCATAGAGGCGATTGTAAAGAGCAACAGTAAATGCGTCCAACCACCTAAGGTGCAGCAGCTGACCGTGAGCTCCTGTCCAAGTTGTTTGGTACTTGGGCAGTCCCTCCCCTCCCTTTCCAAATGTGGACTCTGCACCATTCAGAGAACTATAGGCTTGTGCCGAGCCGAGATGAAGATTTCCAAGCCGTAATTTTTTCTTTTTCCCAAAAAATGCAGTAACCAGCACTATATAAATATGTAGAACAGAAAAGTGTTCAGTCCTTGAGCTTAACGGTTTTGTTCCAAGGTACAAACGCAGCGCGACGTCTGGAGCTGTAAACTACGATTTTCAGGTCCATACTGTCCCCCTTACAACACAACTTACTAATACGGCCCACTGGTTGAATGTGCCTTCCCTGCCCAGGCACACCCAACCAACAACATTGGACAGGAGAGCCGCTTTCCCCCCCCCCCCTCCTCCACGTTTTCCTAACCTGCTGCTTCCTGCGCCAATGTCCGCCTCCTCCCTCCTCCACCACCACCACATCTAGCCTCCAACAAGTACTGCTCCCATCATTACCACATTGTGGTAGGCACAGCGGTGTCACGCAGTTCTACACCGTAGCTATGCCCTCGGCGAACGAAGTCCAACACAGGGGAGGAACTGCTCCCGCGACACATGCAGCAAGAAATCGATGTGTGGCATTCCTTCTCCGCGCCATGCAAATCGGAACCATGGTGACCGGACATTGGGAGGAACAGGTTGTCCTCCGCGCTGCAAAAACCGAGGAGGGATGGTCATGCGCCCTTCATGGCGCACAGTGTTCAATCTGGTTTGTAAAAAGGTTCCGTGAAGTCTTCCACCGATCTTCAGAACATTCCCTGAAAATGGCCAGGAAACTGTGAATGCACTTTTTAATATATATCCATTCGTTACAAAGCCAGGAACAAACCCTCCTCGAGAATGCAGGCGTGCAGAACGGCCGTCCCCAACACGCTCTGATAGCGATGTGGTTCCCCCACCCGCTGGAATTCCAGCCTGCACATGTTGACCCACTGTATGAACCAAGAGAAAGGCCATTAAAAAAACGATTTTTTGATATCCACAGGCAGACAGAAGTACTCCCCCAGTGTAACTTTGATGTCACCATGGCAGCTGCTCATGCGTGACACCTGCCGTCTTGTTGAGCCATTCGAGAGGCCACCACGATATTTTGTTCAGTCGCCAGGGACATATAACGGGATGAATAACGTCATTTCCACTGCTCATGTCCTGGAACAGATGCTGAAAAATCTGTCATGGGGCAGGGGACCTGGAGATGTGGCGACTACATCTCGGGCCACAATGAATCCGGTTGGACTGAAAATGAGGAGGAGGAGTGAGGACATTGGAGCAGAACATTGCTGGTGAAAATGAGTTTATTTTCTACCCAGGTGACAAGAGAGGAGAGCAGAGCAGCTGGAGGAGGTGGATGGAGATTGAGGAAGACGAGGCAGATGAACTCCCAAGCAACAACCGGGCAGTAATACATGGAAATATGGAGGCAGGGGAAGCCCCTCGGAGTCACTTGTGCAGAGTCCCGCAGCATGCTTATTTGCCTGGCTGTGACAAGCCGAAATATCAGCATTCCGGGTCAAGAGGGATGACTTCTTTCTGGCTCTCCACCCCTATTGGACCCTCGCTAACCGGTCCCAAAATGGGAGCCTTTTTTCCCGCATTGAGAGGGAAGACAAACTCAAATACTATAGGGAAATCCTCCTAATTCATTGTGGCCGCTGCTCTATGTGCGGCAATCGTCCCTCCTCTGACAGGTCTGACCGGGGGGTTCACCTCACGCTCACGTAACTACATAACTCTTTCTGCCGCGGCTGCTGGGGAAGGTGGGGGGGTAGGAGCAGTACCAGCTTCCATCAGCAGAAACCTAAGACTGGAAGTCCACTAATTGAGCACTTCCTCTCACTCACCCGCCTAGTGAGAGGGAGTCCGCCAGCAGCAGCAGCAAGGACATGGAGCATTCCCTGAACCAACAGGTTGTGGCCTACTTGGAACAGCACTCTGCCACCCCAGTTAGATAGATATCCCCGCTGGACAACTGGCAGCCAAACTGGATGTGATGGCCGCAACTTGCCGAGTTTGCAGTGGAGAAGCTGTCCTGCCGCGCCCCGGCCAGTATGTGGCATCAGAGCGGATGTTCAGTGCGGCGGGGGTCCATCTTAACCCCAAGGAGACCCCACTTTTCCACGTAGAAAATTTGAACGACTGACCTTTGTCAAATGAATCAGGCGTGGATTCGGCCAGGATTTCCACAAACATCCAATGCATTAGCGTCAGTCAGGGTTCAACTACCTGCCTCAAGCCCCTATTCTGAAGCCGCCACCCGCCCTGAAGCCACACAATCTGCTGATAGTTTCTTACCTTTCTCCATCTGCCTACCACTCGTCTTTTTTTACCAGGGACTGGTAATTTTGCCACCCACCTCAACAATCTGTCATTGTGCCCTCTAATGTTGCTCATGCTTGCTGCTGCTGTTTGGCTGTTGCCGTGACATCCACACTGTGGTCATTGTGCCACTCTTGCGGCCTGGTTAACTTGTTTTAAATTTTGGGGGCCCACTCCACTTCCAAATGCATTGTGCCACTCTCTGACCTCATCTGTTGCTCCTGTCAACACCCTCCACTCCTGGTCATTGTGCACTCACCTGCCTGACCTCATGCTGCCTGCCGCCGTGACCTCCGCTCTCAGTCATTGTGCCGCTCTGTGGCCTAATACTATTTTGCCAAGCCCCCTGCAGAATGTCATTGTCCACTCTCTGACCTCATGCTTGCTGCTGTGACTCCTGTCCGTGTGCCCCCTCCACAACTGTGTCATTGGTGGGCCACTGTCTGACCTCATGCTGCTGCCCGTGGCTGCTGGGCCGTGCCCTCCACACTGTGGCCTACTCCTGTTTTTTTGCCACCATCCAGAATTTGTCAATGTGCCACTGTCCTGAACCATGCTGCTGAATGTGGCTGCTGCCCGAGCCCTTCCAACATTCGTGTCATTGTGCCTCTGTCTGACCTTATGCTTCTGCTGTTTGCTCCTGCCTCCTGCCCGTGCCCTCCACACTGTGTCATTGTACCACTCTTTTGGGCCTACTCCTTTTTTGGGGTCAGCTCTCCAGAATTTTGACCATTTTGTGCCACTGCCTGACCTCATGCCTGCTACCCATGACCTCCCACTGTTCATTGTGCCACTCTGGGGGCCACTCTGTGGGGCTCTGGCTCTGCGGCCTGGTAAAAACTGTTTGCCACTTCCCAGAATGTCCAATTGTGCCACTTCTGACCTCATGCTGCTGTGCGCCCGCCGTCACCACCTCCACACTCTGTCACTAATGTTGCCACCTTGAGCTCTCAGTTTGTTTTTTTTTCCAGCTTTTTTCTGCCATGACTTTATCAGGCTTACGTCCTCCTGCTTTCATTTTTTGGTCAGATTTTGCGCCCCATAAGTGCCCAGGGAATTTTATAGTGAAGGCGATTTCTAAAGAGCAGGCGCGAGCATCATCTGCGTGTCATACTAAAACACAACATTTGTATGAAGACCAAACCAGAGATCCCTCTGCATATTTAACAGCAAGGCACAACTTTCTAACAGCACCCCTGCAGGCTCTGTGACCTGGAAAATAGCTGCTTTTTATTAACGCGATTCGTGCCGAAGGAATTCGAACGAAACGAAATTTTGTCGGAAAATTCGGCTAATTGGACCGAATCGGAATTTTTGGAAATTCGCAATGACCATCTCTAATTACAACATATTAATTACCTCGTATTTTTATAAAACAATACCTTTCCAGAACTCCATAGCTCTGATTCATCACAATGTTCGAGGTCGCTCAGCGTCTCTGTCGTCAGTCACGCGCATGCGTGCGTTTTTAAAGAAAAGCCCGACTCTTGCTTCCCCGAGTTGGAGGACACGCCTCCTTCCCTGACGTGGAAGGAGGAGTGTTTTTTTCGCCGGGCAAAGCAAACCAGCTCATTCTCTCGCCGATCTACTCCACCTCTAATCCGCCATCGCTTAACGCTGCGTTACTGATACATATTGCATATGCTAAATCATCTGTGTGCGGCTAAATGTTCTGCAGTAGCAGGTATACAGAAAAGACTGATATCAAGTTTCTATGCTGTTATAAACAAAGAGGTCTTGACTAATTAATGTTGCTATATCTTTCAACAAAATATACACTTTACAGTTTTGAAAGAGGGAAGATTTATGATGTAGGTGACTACATAACAAGACAATTAGATATTGTTGAATATTTGGAACCCCCCCCTATAATTTAACAATGTAGATATTTGATGATTTTAAAAAAACATTGTATTAAAACTGGCTACATAGAAGTCAGTTTATATAAGGGGGCTCCAAACTTTAGATGTATCCTTAACCAAAATATGATAATATGTTGGATACCGTTCCAGATATTATTGTCTTTTTTGTAACTCATATAAAGCAACTAAAGCTCAACTGTTCATTGAGCCCAGATGGAAAGACATTTTGCAAACGAAAAATCCATCTTGCTTCTGCTTGAAGCACCCTCTTGTCTATTTCTCCACCTCTAAGGGATTTACGTATAAGTTCTAGAGCCTCAAATTTGAGGTCTTCAACATTGCCGTCATGAACTTGATTGAAATGTCTTGCCAAGATGTATCCTACTGTTCCTTATGTCTCCTACATGCTCTAGAATTCTTTGTTTCCATGGTCTGATAGTTTTTGCCAATATATTCCAGGGGACATGAGCAGAGGCTCTATAGACAATTACAAGAGTTGCAGTTGAGAAAATCCTTGATTTCAAACCTTTGGCCGTTTCTCAATTGTAAAAAGATTTTGTTTGTTTTACAAACTTACATGCTTTACAATGGCCACACTTAAAGCAGCCTTTTGCTGTCTTTTTAACCCAGAGTCTGGCTGTTTTTCTGGTTTTTAAAATGGCTATGTGTAAGTCTAAACACCTAGACTCCTTCCCTTCCTATAAGTCACTTGGGCATAAGATGACAACACATCTCTCAAATCCTCATCCATTTTGAGGATGTCCCAATGTTTGCTCAGAGAAGCTCTAATGGCTGTGTGGGCACGGTCAAAGGTCCCTATTAATCTAATCTGAGGTTGCTCTGATGTTTTTTTCTTTGGTGTTAACAATTGGGATCGATCCTGTGAAATGGCATATTTATATGCCTTCTTGATTGTTTTTGGAGGATACCCCCTATTTAGGAATCTACGCTCAAGGTCCCGTGCTTTTTCCTGAAATTCCATTATATTGGAGCAATTTCTCCTCAATCTAAGGAACTGGCCTTTCGGTGTTCCTCTTTTTAGGGGCAACGGATGACAACTCCTCCATCTCAGGAGACTATTTGTTGCCGTTGGTTTTCTAAAGACTGTTGTTGCTAGCTCTCCAGATTCTTTTTTCCTGATTTCCACATCCAAAAATGGTAGAACATCTCTACTCCATTCTGATGTAAACTTCAGGCCAATGGGATTCTGATTCAGGGTGAGGACCCACTTTTTAAAGTGTTCCCCAGTGCCTGCCCAGAGGACAAAGATGTCATCTATAAAACGTGTCCAAAGGACAATTTCAGACTCAAGTGATTGAATGGAGTCCTCACCAAAATACAAGGTCGCTTCCCACCACCAGGGAAAATCGCATAAGTTGGTGCGCAGGGGTTACCCTTTGCGGTGCCCTGAGCTGAAAGATATAGAACTTTAAAATTATCAAACCTTTTGTTTATAACAGCAAGAAATTTGATATCAGTTTTTTTCTGTATACCTGCTACGCAGAACATTAGCCGCACACCCTTGATTTAGCAATGAAATAGTATCAGAACGCAGCGTAGCGATGGGACTTAAGTGGAGTAGATCGGGAGAAAAAAGCTGGGTTTCTTTGCCCCGGGGAAACCTCCTCCCCTTTCCCCGTCGGAAAGGAGGCGTGTCCTCCAACTCGGAAGTCAAGTCGGCTTAAAGCCACGCAGCGCCAGTGAGCACAGACGCCGGGGCGCCCTCGAACATGTAATCAGAGCATGGAGTTTTTGAAAGGTATTTTTTTATAAAAATACGAGGTAATTTTAGTTTTAATGACTATAGCTATCTTTATAAACCAATATTGAACAAAGGATACTTTAGTATACAAATGATGGGTAAATCTGTACTAAATTTTTTTAATTTTAGATATTTTACCTTGGGTGGGAAAACCAAGACACTAAAAAACAATGATAGAGGTAAAACCTACCCCCCTTCACTGATTTCCCCCCAGTAATAAATATCTTCTCGGGGGCCAGTAATTGTCTTATATTTGGGATATATCCTATCATTTTCGGAGATAAATATTTGGGTACTGCCTCTTCAGGATTACTCTACCACCACCCCAAAAGATCCTACAAATAAAATAGTGAGCTAAATAGCTTTAAAAAATAAAAATTTGTTTTGTGTACTTTTTACATGTGTAAGAAAATTTGAACCCCTGAGGAACTCCCCCTTTCAATTTTTGGGGGGAGAAACCGTCGGTTAAGGGGCGTAAATTTAACCTCAAAATATTTTTTAAAAGCGATATGGGGTTATGATTTTTTTAACATAACTTACTACAAGGGCAAATTAGGACCTTATAGCCAGGTGGGGCCGCCCTTTTGGGGACGATGTCCCCCTATCACTGTCAGTAATTTTTTGTATAGGGATTTTTAGGATGTAATTTAAAATATTATTAGTTTAGATATGTCAAATTTTGTTAGTATGTTTTAATCTTATCTTTAAAGGTTATTTTTATAGTCTTTTCCCAGTGAAAAACGGGGCAGAACTGCCAGGCGCCGCCGGCCCCCACCCTGAAAGCCTGGGCCCTGTGTCCCGAGCGTTCAGAGGCGGGGTCAGCCGCCCAGTTTACAAGCGCAGCGCCCCAGCACTCCACTTTGGGGAGCCTGCCGGAAAACCTAAGGGATGGTTCACACGGTTAAAATTTGGGGCGCATTTTCGCTGCGTATTTTGTGCGTACTGCCCAAATACGACAAATGCCCCCTCATTACGGTAATCCACATTCTCAAGAGAACTATGGATTACCCTCCTCTCCCCCCGCTGGGACAAAACGACGTGCGGGAGATAATGACATTCATTACTAGCGGCGAATACCACTGCTATAAAAGAATGTCTAGGGGGCCGACGCCCCTTCCCCCCCCCTGTGAAGTCCCGGAAAAATTGCGGGGCGTACTTACCCCCACAATTATGCCGTGTGAACTTAGCCTAAGGCCCCTTTAAACTTTCCAGGGGCCATCCGCCAGTGATGAGTGGGGCGGGCAAAGACGTCACAAACGCGCTGAGCAAAAGAGGCCCCACTGCTGGTCACATTGTGGGAGCATGGCAAAGGTAAAAAAGCTAATTCTTTTTTAACACTTGGGGCCTAAACCCTTTTCTGCCGCCTACAGCCCCCATATACCCCCCCCCTATAGGCCCCATATGTCCCCAATAACCTACCTGCCCTTTTGGCCCCCAAGCCACCCATTATAAATTCTTGCCTAATGCCCCCATAGCCCCCCAAACCCTGCCTGCTTATGGCCCCTAAACCCGCCTGCCATTGGCCCCCCATAGCCCCCCTTAAAACCCCCTTTCCACTGGCC
>JAODAL010085949.1:0-10410 GCA_025379985.1 Phyllomedusa bahiana
ATTTTAATTTATGCATGTGTACATAAAACATACATTGGAAATTTTTGAAACACATGAATTATACACTCTTTCATGATTTAAAACACCATATATCGTCTTGATATTTTCAACTTGATGCAAAAATACCAATTTTTTGTGTTTGGAAAAATGTTGTTAAATTTGTTTAGAGGGGATTTTGGTTTTCTGATCACTTATTCATTTTTTGATCGTCATGGACTAGATTTCGTTACTGAAAATCTATTATTAAATTAATTGTTTAATTTTATCATAAATATTCATTACCCCTTTCTTGTTTCCTTTGATTCTATTATTTAAAAAAATTTTTCAAAAAATTAATAGAAATGTTAAAAAAAATTTGTGAAGTGATAAAAAATTGTTTTTATATATTTTTAAGTCTTTTTAACAAAATTTGTTAATTGCATTTTGTTGTGTATCAACAACCTGTGTAACAAACTTTTTGGGTTTTATTGTTTTTTATTTTTTTAGAGATTCAATTGAAAAAGGTCCGTTTGGGGACCAAAACGTCAAAAAAACGAATCTAATTATAATTAAAAATGAAAGTAACGACCAAGAAAAAATAACCGGAGGGTTTATTATATATTACCAAAAATTTTTTTCTAGAATTGAATACTACAAGTTGGGTTGGGGAAACCCTTCTACAAAAAGGGGCGAAAAAAAAATTTTTTGGGTGCACCCGTCTTTAACGAAAAATGCCAAAAACAATTTTCTATAAAGTCATTTTTTCTTTAGTACTCCTGCAGTTCTGAGAAACATCTTTATTCCTTTGAAATGAACCCAGGGTCTCCTTTTTTTCGTGACTTTTGACGGATCTATACACATACCCTGGGACCCCTCTAGGGTGGGCTACGCATCATGTCCCCCCTGTTTTCCACGTTTAAAATTAAATTCACAGGAATATTTTTTTCCGGCTTGCCCCTACCGGCGGGTATATTTTAATAATTAACATCTCCTACTTTTTCAAGGATTTCAAAAGGTCCGGGCCTTTGGGGCCGGGAATTTTACTTCTACGTAGGAACCACCACTAACACCCGATCCCCCGGGTTGAAGCTGCGTACGTTGGCCGACCTATTATACCTCGTTTGAGTTTCCCCGACCGCTGTAGGGTTCCTGACTAGGGGGCATAACTGCCGAAATCCCTATCTTGCTTTTGGGAATTGTTTCTTTTACGCCCGGGGGGGTTAAACCCTTTTGCTCCCAGGTTTCTTTGGCTATGTCCAGAAACCCCCGGGGCGCCGCCCAAGACTACTAAAAGGGGGTAAAAAACCCTGGTTTACTGAGGAACTTCACGGATTGAGAACATTGATAAGGCAAGAGACATCCCACCCCCTACCATCCTTATGACCACTCTCTTTAACATACTTTTCCCACGCTTATTGAACCCTCCACAAGGCCCATTTTGAGGGGGGTACACTGACGTGCCAAAGCTTAATTTTAAAGTAATTTGCATAACTCCCTTTGCCCTTTTTGACAGAAGGGGGCCCCTTGATCAGTAAGGATCTCCTTTGGAATGCCGTACGGGAAAAACATAGGGAACAATTCCCGGCAACAGCTTGGGGAGGTATTCCTCACTATGGCCTCTGGGTAGCGGTGCGTAGTCCACCACCACCAATTTTATATACGTGGCCCGGCCGTTTTTAAAACTATCTGGGCCACAGGTCCATTGAAATTTCTCTAAAAAGGGACCTCATGAGGGCAACGGCACCAGAGGACTCCGATAATGGGGCATGGGACGTTAGTGGCACTCAGGGCTTTACCACAGTACCCCCCCCTTCACCCCCCAAAGTACCCCTGGCCAGAAAAATTTTTTGAAGGACCGCCCCTTTTGGTTTTTTTTCGCTCCCCGGTACCCCCTGTACATGCTTGTGGGAAAGTCCAAGCCCATCCCCCCCAAAAAGACTGTCACTACCATTTGTTCTACCCCTCCCCCATGACTTTTCCAGCGATACAATAGATCCTGTAAACCCCATTGAGGAAAACACCGTTTTTCGCCCCGGGATATTGAGGTTCCCCTTTTATGACCTTGAAAATTCCCCTACTTTTATAGTGTGGGATCCAAAGCTGACTGTCCCAAAATTATCACGTAACCTCCAGGTCAGGCATAAGCCACCCTTCCTGTTCCTACCCCACCTTGCCAAAACGCTGGGGAAAACTCACCATTTTCCCAAGGCCCCCCCTACGGCGAGCTTTGGGGTGCAGGGTCAAAGGGTTTTCGGACCAAACAAGGGCAGCATTACCATCATTAAAATTATTCACCTGCATGAACCTTGTAGCCACAAGTCCCAAAACAGGGGGAAATCTCTCCCCAAGATCACTGTATTCATAAGGACCTCACCACCCCCATTCATGGGAGGGGAGTCCACAAGAATCTCTAGGTTGACAAGGGGTTTGGGGGGACCCTTGTGTCTCCATGGATGCACAGGACCCCTATAACCCGCCCGGGCTAAAAATGAAGGGCTACTAGGCGGCATGGGACCAGAGTAACCAACCCCCAAGTCCAAACTTCACAGGGAAGCATTGACTTTGAACTGACAGATTTGATAGTCGCTCCAAAAGGGATCTCTGCTACAAACGGCCATGTGAACAGGGGCTTCCCCTAGGGCCAGTCGCATTCCATTGCTCTACTGACAGCACAGTTAGCAGCAATATGCCAGGCCCACGACACCGCCCAAAATAAACGGGCTGTGTTTTTTGACCTCGGCCCTTGACCGGCAATCCTCGGAGATTTTTTCTCCCCCACCCTTCCCCCTCGGGCCACCCCCTTTGGGACATTTTTTTACCCCCCTCTGAAAAGGGACAGTCTTACCAACCCTCCGGTCGACTTGCTGTTCCCCCGGGGTTTTTGGGGTCCAGGAGGCCCCCGGCTTGGAGTAAATCCTCTGTGGCTTTAAAACCTCTCAACGAGGTTAACGAGCTGCCCCCGGGTCTTTGGGGCCCCTTGCCCAACCCCGCGCTGGGTCCCGGGGCAGGGGCGGGTTTTAAAATTGTCCACGCCACCCCTTTTCTCCACTACGCGCATGTAACTCCTCCCCTGCAACCCTTTTTCACCAGGTGAACCAGGTCTACATCTGTGACGGGCCGGGAAGTGGGTTTACGAAGGTCCGTTATGTACCCGCCGGGCCCGCACTTTGGTGTTCACCCCCCACACTAGGATCTCACCCTTTTAAATTTTCATATCCTGGGGGCCCCCTGCCGCCGAGGTCAAAAACGCCTTCTGGGGTTCTCCGTTAGAAAAGGCGCCACATTCAGGCCCCATGACCACTGGCAAACTTCTCCCGCTCGGGCCCCCCCTCCCCTCGAAAGACCCTAAGATAGGGCCCCGAACATCAATTAAGGTCACTTTTCAAAGATGCCCGTACCGGGCCCGGGGCCGGGAACGAACTTGGGGTCCTCTTCACACTTTGCGCCCTCGCCCGACTTGCTCTTGGGGCTTCTTTTTGATTTGGCTGCGCTCCTGTAGGCGAGACGGTTAGCCCTTCAGCAACGTGGTTTCTGCGAGCACGCATGGCCTCTTCTTGGGACCTTTTTGTGGTTTGCGGTCATCAAATGGGGGCTACGTTCGCTTTATCGCTGCTTAGAAGCTCATCCATCTGGGGGTCCGGACTGGGTGGCAGCTGGCGTTTTTTCCGGACATAATTCTGGGACGACCCCGGCACTTTTTTCACGTTGTCGCCCCTTTGGGAACGGGTTTTCAAATTGCTGCAAAAAACTGGTTTTTTTTGTCTCTTTTTGTCTGTCCCCCCATCCCCCCAAAGCACCATAGTGAGGGGCAGCGTCCAAGGGAGCAGGTCAGGGGGCCCACAACAGAGACAGTGACACACTTTTTAAAGTTCAAACCAGCTTGCCCCGGGGTTTTTTTATATGATAAACGTAAAAAAACCGGCCTAACTTCGGCTAAAACAAAAAACAAAACCTGCCCGGCTGGGGGCTAACTATACCGAATATAGTTTCCTACTAACCCCGGGACACACCAGGGCCCAGGGCCAAAACTGCAAATACACATACATGAGCTTCTTTTCAATATGGGCTTTCCCCCCAAACCACCAACAGCCCTGACAGCCTTTCAGACTCAGCTTTATAAGGGGCCCTTGCAACCCCCTCACCTTTGGGGCGTGGGAGTGGCCACCCACCCGGCTCTTTGACCACTCCAGAAAAGCCGACCCGGATAAAGCGGGGCTTGGGAAACCCCTTATACTACATTCAGTAAACTTTCTGACACACACAAATGGGGGGGGTTTTCCCCCTTTCCCGAGCCCAGGGCCCCCTCGGTGAAAACGCACTGGGGCCAAACCTTTCCTAAGGCCGCATAAAGGGCAGCAATTTTTGGGGGAAAAATATCTTTTCCCTCCCCCCCACTCCCCCCCTTTTACCCCGGTTCCCACCCTATATACCCTAACTGCAGTATTTTTTATGTGGACACAGTAAAATAGTTGTACTAAACACTATAATAAAAAATCTGCAGTAATTTCAAAGTGGGCACATAAGCAGTTTGTACCTAACACTATATCAATCGCAAAATAATTTCATGTGGGCACAGTTTAAAATATTTTACATCACTAAATACATATCTTTTAAAATATCTGCAGTAATTTTATGTGGGGACAGTAAGAGTTTGTACCCATCACATATACATAATTTCAGTAAAATTTTATGTGGGCACAGTAAGTATTGTACCTTCACTATATTAAAATATTCGGCCCGTAAAATTCAAAGTGGGCACAGTAATAATTTAAATATCACTATATACATATCTGCAGTAATTTTTATGTGGGGCCAAAAAAGTAATTGTACTATCACTAAATACATATCTGCAGTTTAATTTTTATGTGGGCACAGAAAAATAGTTTGAAACCCATCACTAAAAAACAAATCTGCAAATAATTTCATGTGGGCACAGTAAGTATTGTAACCCATCACTATATTTCATATCTGTAAAATAAATTTTTATTTGGCATAGTAATTTTTACTAACACTAAAACAACTCTGAAATAATTTTCATGTTTGGGAAGTAAAATATTTTGTACTTATCACTATATACATATCTGCAGTAAATTTTATGTGGGCACATAAGTATTTTTACCCATCAATATATAAAATATCGGCAGTAATTTTCCCTTGGGCACAGAAGTAGTTTACTAACAAATATATACATATCTTTCATAATTTCATGTGGGGACAGTAAATTTGTTTACATCACTATAAAACATAAACTCCCGTAATTTCATTGGGCCCAAACCCCGTAAAATAGTTTTTACCTATCACTATATAAAAATCTGCAGTAATTTCATGTTTGGGACATAAGTAGTTTTTACCTATCACTATAAACAAATCCCGCAGTAATTTCATGTGGGGCCCCAGTAAGTAGTTTTTTACCCCTCAAAAAAAACAAACTGCAGTATTTTCATGGGGGGCCCGTAAGTAGTTGTACTATCACAAACAATCTATACATAACTCCGTAAAAACAAGTGGGCACAGTAAGTAGTTTGTACTATCACTATATAAAATATCCCGCAGTAAATTTTATGTGGGCACAGTTTTTTTTGTATTGTACTATCACTTAAACCCTATCTGCATAATTTCATGTGGGCACAGTAAGTATTTTAAAATATCCCCTATTCAAATCTGCAGTAAAATTTTATGTTTGGGCACAGTAAGTAGTTTAAAACAAAAAAATATATACATATCTTAACTATTGCAGAATTTCATGTGGGCACAGTAAGTAGTTTTACCATCCCCTATTACATTTTCTGCAGAAAATTTTATATGGGCACAGTAAAGATAGTTGTACTAAACACTATAAACCCTATCTCAGTAATTTCATGTGGGCACGTAAAATTGTAGCCCATCACTATAAACATATCTGCATAAAAATTTTGTGGGCACAGTAAGTAGTTGTAAATAAACCCCTATAAACATATCTATACCTATTTTTACATAATTTCAAGTGGGCACAGTAAAGTAAATTTAAAATCACTAAATACCCTAAACTGCAGTAATTTTTTAAAGTGGGCCCCAGTAATTTTTGTTTCCTATCACAAAAATACAAAATTTTGCAGTAATTTCAAATTTTGGCCCCAGTAAGTACCCCGTATTTTTTCGGACAAAAAGGCCCCAGCCGGGTATTAAGGGGGCATTAAACAATGAACGCCCGTTAAATCTTCTTTTGGTTTTAATATAAACGCAAATGGATTATAAGGGGCGGGGGCATTAAAAGAAACAAAGCCAGACCGCAAGCCAAACTTCTTTCAACACTTTTTCCCAAAAAACCCCTCAACTTGTAAACTTGTAACAAAAGTCAATACATTACATATCTCCGGGCCGTATCGTGAAATACGTGTTCCCCAAATTAGTGAAACTTTTTTTGCAAAAATGATTTGCAAAAAGATTTTTTGGAACGTTAAATTTTCAAACGGGAAAACCACTGAATCATTCTAATCAGTGCGTGAAAATAGCTTTTAAAAGGGCAACTTAAAAAGAACTGTTTTGTAACCCGATTTCGGAACGGGATTTAAATTTTTGTAAAAACAGTTGTAAAAACATTCAAAACATTTTTCAAATTTATTACAAATCAGTGTCACTAAACCACTGTACCAATTTCTTCTTAACAAAACCTAAAAAAACCCCAAAAATGAAAAAGATTCATATATAAGGCTCATCGGACTATAAGGGGCCCCTTTTGGGTTTCTGAGAAAAAACATAGGTTTTAATGTTCGCCTTTTAGTCCAAAAAAAAACGGTTTGTACCTATCACTGTAAACATAACTCAGAAATTTTTATTTTGGGCACATAAATTTGTTTTTAAACCCATCACTATATACAAATTTTTGCAGTAATTTCAAAGGGGCACAGTAAATAGTTTTTTACTATAAAATACATACCTATCTGCAGTAATTTCATGTGGGCACAGTAAAGATTGTACTACACTAAATACATATCAAAACATATCTGCAGTAATTTTTATTTGGGCAAAAGTAAGTATTGTACCCATCCTAAATACATATCTGCAGTAAATTTTTATTTTGGGGACAGTAAAGTTGTATATCACTATTAAAAAATATCTGGGAGTAATTTCAGTGGGCACCAAAATAGTTGTACCTATTTACTAAAATACAAATCGCATAATTTCATGTGGGGCACAGTAAAATGGTTTTTACTAAACACTATATACATATCTATACATATCTGCAGTAATTTCATGTGGGGCCCGTAAGGGAGTTGTACCCCTCACAATACAAAACTGGGAGTAATTTTTATTTTTGGGGACAGAAAATAAATTTTACAATTTACTAATACATTCGCATTTAAATTTTAAGTGGGCACAGTAATAGTTTAGCTATCCCCTTTTAAAACATTTCCCGCATAATTTTATTGGGCACAGAATTTGTTGTACAAAACACTATATTTCATATTTTATACAAAAACTGCAAATAATTTTTAAGTGGGGACAGTAAGTAGTTTTACCCATCACTATATACATATCGCAGTAAATTTTCTGTGGGGGACATAATAGTTGAAAATATCACTAAAATACTAAACTTCAGTAAATTTTCAGGGGGACAGTAAAAAAGTTGTACTATCACTATATACATATCGCATAATTTCATGGGGGGCCCCAGTAAAGTTGTACCAAACACTAAAAAAAATCTGCATAATTTCATGTGGGGACAGTAAGTATTTTAAACCATCACTAAAATACATATCTTTCCCGTTTAATTTCATGTGGGCGCAGTAAGATTTTTACCATCACTATAAACAAATCTGCAGTAAATTTTTAAAGGGGCACAGTAAAATATTTTTTCAAACACTATATACAATTTTCTATCCCTTCTGCAGTAATTTCAAAAGTGGGCACAGTAAGTAGGGTTTTAACCAAACTCTATATCATAACTGCAGTAATTTTAGTGGGCACATAAGTAGTTGTAAATATTTACTATATACATAACTGCAGTAAATTTTTTGTGGGCACAGTAAGTAGTTGGGACCTATCACTATTTTACAAATCTGCATTTAATTTCCCTGTGGCCCCAGTAAAGGGAGTTTGGGAAAATATCACTAAAAAAAAATCTAAAACATAATTTTCAGTAATTTCATGTGGGACAGTAAGTAGTTTACCATCAAATATAACCCTATCTGCAGTAAATTTTAATGGGCACAGTTTGTAGGGGTACATCACTAAAATACATAACTGCAGTAAATTTTAAAGTGGGGGACCCGTAATATTGTAGCTATCACTATAAACAAATCGCAGTAATTTTCATGTGGGGCCCCATAAAATATTTTTACAAACACATATACCCAAAACTATAAATTCTACAGTAATTTCTGTTGGGGACATTTAAATTTTTTTTACTATACTTTTATACAAATTGGGATTTAAAAACATGTGGGCAACCCGTAATAGTTGTACTATCACCTTTTACAAAATTCCCGCCGTAATTTCCCTGTGGGCACAAATGTTGTACCTATCACAAAATACAAATCGCAGTAATTTTTAGTGGGCAATAATAGTAGGGACAAACACTAATAAAATATCTATACAATCTGCCAAAAATTAAATTTTATTGGGGACAGTAAGAAATTTGGGCCAAACTAAAAACATAAACTGGGAGTTTAAATTTTATATGGGGACAGTAAGTAGTTGGGACTATCACAAAATACAAAATCTGCATTTAAATTTTATTGGGCCAGTAAGAAGTTGTAGTATTTACAATATACATATCTCAGTAATTTTATTGGGCACCCGTAAGTGTTGTACTATCACTAATACTATCAAAAACAAATCTTAAAAGTAAAATTTTATGTGGGGGACAGTAAGTAGTTGTTTCTATCACATATACATATCTCAGTAATTTAAAGTGGGGGCATTAAGTAGTTGGGACCAAACACTATAAACATATCCAGTAAAATTTTTTTTTATGTGGGCGCAGTAAGTTTGTTTTTTTCCCAACACTGTATACATATCCGCAGTTAAATTTTTATGTGGGCACAGTAAGTTGTTTTTACCCCATCCTATATACATATCTGGGGATTTAAAAATTTTAAATTGGGGACAGAAAGTAGTTGTAAAATATGACTACAAAACATATCTCATTTTAATTTTTATTGGGCACAGAAGTAGTTGTATATCCTATAAAACAAATCTTTTACATATCTGCAGAAAAATTTTAAAGGGGACAGAAGTATTTACTATCACTATTTTACATATCCTTTCAGTAAATTTCATGTGGCACAGTAAGATTTGAAATATCACTAAATACATAAACTCTAATTTCATTTGGGGACAGTAAGTATTGGTTTCCTATCACTATATACAAATCTGCAGTAATTTCAGTGGGCACAGTAATAGTTGTACTATCACTATATACAATCTATACAATCGCAGTAATTTTATGTGGCACGTAGGTTGTACCATCACTATATACAATCTCAGTAATTTCAAATTTGGGGGCAGTAAGTATTTACTATCATATATACATACTCAGTAATTCAGGGGCACAGTAATTTTGTACTATACTATATACATACTCATTAATTTTTATGTGGGGACAGTAAGTGTTGACTATCATATATACTATTTTCTTGCAGTAATTTTATGTGGGGCACAGTAAGTAGTTTCCTATCACTTTAACTATCGCAGTAATTTTATGGGGCCAGTAAGTAGTTGACTATCACTTTAAAAATATCTGCATATTTTCATGTGGGCCCCCAAAAATTTTTTTTGTCTATAACTATATACAAAAAATCTGCAGTAATTTCATGGGCACAGTAAGATTTTTTACTATCACAAAAAATACTATCGCATAAAATTTCATGTGGGGACAGTAATAGTTTTACCAACACTATATACAAATCTGCAGTAATTTCATGTGGGCACAGTAAGTATTGTACCCATCCTATAACATACTCATAATTTTATGTGGGCCATAAGTTTACCACACTAATACAAATCGCAGTATTTTCATGTGGGGACAGTAATAGTTTTCCCCCAAAACATAATTTTTACATATCTCAGTAATTTTTATGGGCAAGTAAGAGTTGACCCATCACTATAACAATCCGAAAATTTTATGGGCACATAAGTAGTGAACCATCACATATAATATCTGCAGTAATTTCATGGGGACATTAATAGTTTACCCCTCCTTATACATACCCCAAAATAAATTTAAAAAGGGCCAGTAAGTTTTGCCCCCTCCCCTATTCATACCAACTGGGCCTTGAGGTCCACCAAAAACATTCGCAATAATTTTCTTGGGCCAGAAATTTGTCCCCCACTTTCATTCTGCAGGGGGATTTTCCCCAGTGGGCAAGTAAGGTTGCCTTCACTATAACATACTGCGTAAATTTCGGGGCACGTAAATAGTTTGTTATATCACCCCCATTACTACCGCGG
>JAODAL010085950.1:0-10409 GCA_025379985.1 Phyllomedusa bahiana
TATTTTTTTGGTATATATTTCTATTCTATACCCAGATGTTTTTTCCTTTTTCCTTGCCCCTTGTGCCTTCACATTTCCCTTTTATACATTTTCCCTTTCGTCCTTTTTTTTATTTTTTTTATTTTGTCCTTCTTCCCCTTATTCCCTACACTATCTCCCATTTGTTTCGCTCCTCCGTCTTTTTCCTCTTTGTCCCTGTCTGTTTCTCTGTCTCCGGTCTCTTCTATGCTTCTATCTTTGCAGCGCGATGTCTTTTCTTTCCTACTGCGCAGGCACGAGTTCCGGCGCCTGCGCACTAGTTTTTTTTTGGTTTTTTGTAGTTCTTTTTCTGCTTGGCGGTGAGCCTTCCGCATGAAAGGGGGGTTTTTTCCGGACCCGGCCCGGGCATTTGCGGCTTTCCTACAGCACCCCGGACGTCCGTCCCTACGCCGCGACATTTTAGGTACTTTCACCTGCTCTTAGCTAAAAATGTCTCATCTCATACTATTTTTTGTTTCTCCATGCCTCTAATACTTCTATTTTTATGCTCTCCAGCCAAGGCCTTTTACCTACCTTATTGGGGAGATCTATCATCGTTCCCCACGGAGACCTCTACCTCTTTGAAGTGGTATGTGTGCCTACCAACATGCCCCACTGTTTTATATGCATGTTATCATATGATTCTCATTCTTTGTTACTTCCTCTTTCTTCCCACTAGCTCATATTGAGTCCTGATGTATATTGAAATTATATCTTGTCTTATATGTCTTATTGAATGGTACGCATTTCTGTGGATCTCCACCCCTCAACATGTGCTCTGTGTGAATCTCCTGCTATATATGTCTTATTGAAGGTACGCATTTCTTGGATCTCCACCCCTCAACTGTGCTCTGTGGAATCTCCTGCTTTTATTTTTTATTGAATGGTAGCATTTTGGGGATCTCACCCCTCAACATGGCTCTGTGTAAAATTCCTGCTATATAGTCTTATTAAGGGTACGTTTTTCTGGGGATCTCCCCCTCAACATGTCTCTTGTGAATCTCCTGCTATATATGTCTTATTGAATGGAGCATTTCTGGATCTCCCCCCCAAACATGTGCTCGTGTGAATCTCCTCTTTTTGTTTCTTTTAAGGGGCCCCTTTTCCTGGGATCCCCCCCCCCCCCCCCCCCCCCCTGTGTGATTCTCCTACAAATTATGTCTTATTGAATGGTACAATTTTCTGTGGATCCCCCCACCCCCAACATTACCTGGTGAATCCCCTGCTATATATGTTTATGAATGGACCTTTTTGTGGTTTCCCCACCCTAAACAGGGCTCTGTGTGAATCTCCTGCTTTATTGTCTTATTAAATGGTCACATTTCTGGGATCCCCACCCCTAACTGTGCTTGTGTGAATCTCCTGTATATATTCTTATTGAATGGTACGCTTTTTTGTGGATCTCCCCCTCAAATTGCTCTTGTGAATCCCCTGCTATATTGTCTTATTGAATGGTACGCTTTTCTTGGATCCCCACCCCTAAAATGTACTCTGTGTGAATTCCTGCTAATATTCTTATGATGGTCCCCATTTCTGGGGATCTCCACCCCCAACATGTGCTCGTGTGAATCTCCTGCTATATATGTCTTATTGAATGGTACGCTTTTTCTTGGACCCCCCCCTCAAATGTGCTCTGTGGAATCCCCCTCTTATTGTCTTTTGAATGGTACACACCTTTGATAAAATTTTTTTTGGCTGCACCCTGCTGTGACGAGGCCTAATTGTCTACCCACACATTTTCCCAATATTTCTTCTGCTCCCAATATCCCCCCCCCCCATCCCAATTTCAAACCTGGTAAGAGTAGCTGGTTTCCCAAATTTTTAAGCATCCCTCTAGTCTCAGACTTTAGTCATCGTGCAACATCCTTTAAGTGTCCCCCCCTTAAGTGTACTAATGTGTTTAATCCCACATTAAAACCCAAAAAGTGAACCAAAGGAACCCAAAACCCTTCCCAGCCCCTAAATAAAAACCCCCAAATATGCACCCTCTGACAATCATCACGCCTCCAAATCATCAAACCCCTTTGTCTCCCCTCAAACCCCGGCTGGGAATGGATTCCATTATCTCCCCTTCTGTCTTCCCCTCCACCCTGACCTCAATCTTCACCTCTTCCAAACTTAAAGACCTTTTTCCCAAAAAAAACCACACAACCACCTTTTTTTATCCCAAAAAACACTCCTCACTTTACCTGCTTCTCCTCGCTGCCGGGGACATTCTCCCAATCCGGGGCCACCTCCGCATCCCCACTGTGGTTTAGGATCTCCTACGCCCCAAGAGCACACATTTTATCAACCACAAAACCTAAAAAACCACCCCCCCCTCCCCCTGCAGCCCCAACCCTGTCTGGAGCCCTTGGAATCACGTTTGTGTGAACAAGCTTCCCTTCACCCACGATTCTTCATCTCACGCAATCTCCCTTTCCCTTGGATTAACAGAAACTTGGCTGCACCCATACCAACTTCCCTGCTGCACTTCCTTTGGTGGGCTCCAGTTACCCCACCCCCCCCCCCTGGCATAAGCATGGGGGAGGGTCGGCCTTCTTCTGTCGAAAACCCCCTTTTCCTCCATTCCACAAAACCTTCCCCTCACCCCCCCCTCCTTCGAGGTGCATTCTTGCATCTACTCCCCCTCCAACCTCCAAGTGGCTGTTGTTACCCCCCCGGGGCCCTGCCACCCCCTTCCTTGACCACTTTGCTTCCTGGCTCCTCCACTTTTTGCCCAAACATCCCCACTATTATCAGGGGAAAATTTTTTAATTTTTTCAATCATAAACCCCACTCCGACTAACAAACTCCTGCCCTTCCACTTCCTTTGGCCCCCCAGTGGACCCCCCTTTGGGCCCTCACCAGACGGAACCAGGGAAAACCTCATTTTCCCCCGCCTTTGCCCCCTTCAAAATTTTCCAAACTTCCTCTCCCTACCTGACCACAATCTGCTCCCCTTTCCCCCATCACCCCCCCACCTGCCCCTCCGCACCAAATCTAGCACACCCACGCAGGAACCTAAAAACCCCCAAACCCTTCCTCCTCTGACTCCTTGCTCCCCTCTCTACCCCTATCCTCATTTGCTGATCCCGACGCACCACCACATTCTCAACAAAAACAATCACTTTTCCACTCTTGATGCGGTCGCCCCTCCACACCAAACAGAACCCGCAAAATAACAGACAACCCCGGCACACAGACTCCAAAACAGCAAGGGAGCTTCAGAATTTTGAACGCCGCTGGAAAAAAACCCGTCCAACCCCTGACTTCACCCCATATAAAGAAACATACAAACATTAAACTCACTCACTTCAGCCAAACAAGACTTTTCACCATTCAACCTCCCTGTCCTCAACCCCAGACAACTTTTTAACACCTTTTAACTCTTCCTGCGTCCACCGCACCCCCTCCCCCCTCTCTCCTCTCAGCAAAAGATTTTTTAAACCCCTTCCAAATAAAATAAATCCATCAACAACTTCACCCGCATTCCCCCCAGCCACCTCATTCCTGCGGAGTCCCCCACCCCCCTCTGTACCTGCTCATGACCATTCCCCCCTATCGCTTTCACCGGTCATCCTGACAAAGGGCTCCCTCTTCTGTCCAAAAACAAAAAATCACCCCCTTAGTCTTGACCCACGCCCTCTCCCCCCCTATCCCTGACCTTGTGTGTTATCTCCCAGCCCCCCCCTTCTCTTTTCAATTATATTCCTTTCCTTGGGGATCTTCCCTTCCTCATTTAAACATGCGACCACACCCCCTCCTAAAAAACCATCTCTTGACCCCTCCTCTTTTCCAAAATCGCCCCCTCTCACTGCTTCCCTTCGCCTCTAAACCCTTGAGCAGCCGTCCCTCTTCAACTTTCCCCCCATCTCTCCACCAACTTCTCCTTGACCCCCTCCAATCGGGCTTTCCCTCCCCACCACTCTATGAAACCGCCCTAACCAAAAAAAAATCACCAAAGGGGCCTACAAATGCCAAAGCCTCCCCACTACTCTGGCTTTCCTCCAGACCTTTTTTTTTGCCTTTGACACTGTCACCATTCCCTCCTGCTACAATCCTCTCCTCCCTCGGCATCACGGAATTGGTCTTTCCTGGTCTCCTGTACCTCACTGATCGGACATTAGGTTTTCACTCTCCCCCACCCCTTCCCCCGGCCTCTCTCTGTTGGGTCCCCCCAAAGGGGCAGTCCGGGCCACTACTTTTTCTATCTACATCTTGGCCTCGGGCAGCTCTTAATCACACGGGTTTTCAATACCACCTATATCTGAGTCCCCAAATCTACATCTCCCGGCCAGATGCAAAACCTTTTTCTCTCCCCGGGTCCCCGACTGTCGTCCCCCCATTTCCTCCTTCTTCTCCTCCCCCTCTCCAAAACTAAACGGGAGAAAATGAACTATTATCTTCCCACGTCCCACCCCTCCTCCACCGATCTTTTATCACTGTTAAAGGCTACACTCTCTCACCCCGCACCACAGGTCCGCTGCCTTGGGGTAATCTTTGACTCCCAACTGTCCTTCAAACCCCACATCCAAAAACCCCACCTCTGCTGTCCCCCCACCTAAAAAATATTTCCCGAATCCCCTCATTCTTAACTCTGAAAGCAAAAATGTGGGCCCTGCCCCCTCATCTCACCCCTCGACTACTGCAAATCCTCCTGTGGCCTCCCAGCTAGCACCCTCGCTCCCTCCAAACCATCCTTAAATTGCTGCCCCCTTGATTCACTCTCTCCCGCTACTCCCTGCCCCCTCCCCCCTGCCGATCCCTTCATGGTACCCAAACCCACGAAAACCGTTCAAGCTATCAAATTTAACCTACAAGGGTACATAAACCCCTTCCCCCTTATATAATTTTGCCTTAAATCTTAAAATACCTCCCCTAACGAACCTCCGCTCCTCAAACCTTTCCTTCTTCCTCTTACACCTCCTCACTAACCATCTCCAAGACTTCTCTCGTGTTCCCCCACACTTTGGAACCACTGCCCCAACACCCCAGACTCTCCCCCTCTCTCCACCGGCTTCAAACTCAACCTGAAAACCTACCTCTTCAGGATTGCCTATAACCAACATTAACCGGGTTGCACTCCTCCGCCCCTCAATCATGTCTGCTCCTCACCTTCTGTCTCTTCAGCCCTTCCCTGTAGATTGTAAGCCCTCACGGGCAGGGACCTCTCTCCCTCTGTAACAGTTGTTAGTCACTTATTGTCACTTTGTAATTGTCTGACCAATGTTATTTATGTACCCGCCTGAAATGTACAGCGCCCTGGAATCAAGGGCGCTCCAAAATAAACGATAATAATAAATAATAATAATAATATCATACATCTTTCCTACTACGTCTTATTGGTAAGAATTTGCATATATGTCTCCAGGCTGTATCGTCACCCCTATCTTTTTAATTCTTTTCTCCTCTACTCACTATTCTCTACATTTATCCGTTCTTTGCTGTATGTGTATCTATGTTTCCGTCTATTGTCTATATGTTTCATTTCCTCTTTCTTATACCTTACCCGTGTGCCCCCCCCTTTTTCCGTTTTCTTTGTTTTCATTGCATTCCCATTGCTATGTTATTGATGCCAATGTATGTTTTTTCACACAGATGTCACTTGATAAAGGCATTCTGCCGAAACGTCGCATTCCATATTGACATCTAAGATTCCTGTATCCTATTAGGATTCTCATGATTGTTAAGAGCACTTGTTTCGTATGTTTTCTGACCTTATATTGGATATACTATCTGCCCGCTATCAATAAATTTGTATAACTTTTGCATATATCTTGGTGTGCCGTGGTTTCTATTCTAGATACTGAATCAATTTTCCACGCTAAGCACTCACTTTAATCCCCAATTACTTAGGTGTGCGTGACCTTTAAACTATTGCACATCTTAGGCAACACACTTAGGTTATAAAAGCCACAGAAAAAAAATCACACACCATTCACTATCCCTGTCTTGTACCACAGCATGACCCTTAAACCTGCATCACCCACAAATTAAAAAGTGCCAGAAGGCAGTATGATTTGAACCATCATTTTACTTGAACTGGACATTGAATATCCCTGTCCTGAAACGCAGCATGAGCCCCAAACCTGCATGACCCCCAGATTTAAAAGTGCCGGAAAAAGGAGTCTTTCAACCACCATTTTAGTTGAACTGGACATTGACTATACATGTCCTGGGCCACAGCATGAGCCCCAAACCTGCATGACTATCAGAATCAAAAGTGTCGGGAAAAGGAGTCTTTCAACCACCATTTTAGTTTCACTGGACATTGACTATACCTGTCCTGGGCCACAGCATGAGCCCCAAACCTGCATGACCCCCACATTTAAAAAGTGCCGGGAAAAGGAGTCTTTCAACCACCATTTTAGTTGAACTGGACATTGACTATACCTGTCCTGGACCGCAGTATGACCATTAAACCTGTCTGACCCCCAAATTAAAAAGTGCCGGGAAAAGGAGTCTTTGAACCACCATTTTAGTTGAACTGGACATTAACTATATCTGTCCTGTACCGCAGAATGACCATTAAACCTGTCTGACCCACAAATTAAAAAGTGCCGGAAATAGGAGTCTTTCAACCAACATTTTAGTTTCACTGGACATATACTGTCCCTGTCTTGGGTAGCGCTTGCCCCTCTGTATGAGTGCGGACCAATTGAGCTTCACTTGGAAATACTGATGGTTAACGCTCCTGTTCCACCCAGGTGCCCTTATTCTTGGCATTCTTTTTCTCATTTTACTCAACGTGCTGAAGGAAATTGTCGCTGTACTTTGTTCTCTGTCCGTGCTCCATACTCCATGTCCTCTGAATCAGTGATTTTCAACCTTTTTTTAGCAGCGGCACACTTTTTACACTTAAAAAATCCCGGGGCACACCACCAACCAAAATGGCACAAAATGACACTAAAACAGTACATATTATACATATAGTTAATAATATCGATTCTAGCCAGAGATGCCCACCCCTGTAGCCAATGTGCCTCCATTGTAGCCAGTGATTGCCCCCCTGTAGCCAGTGAACCCCCCTTGCAGCCAGTGATGCCCCCTTGTAGCCAGTGATGCCCCCCTTGTAGCCAGTGTGCCCCCCTTGTAACAAGTGATGCCCCCTTGTAGCCAGTGAAGCCCCCATTGTAGCCAGTGTGCCCCCATTGTAGCCAGTGTGCCCCTTGTAGCCAGTGTGCCCTCATTGTAGCCAGGATGCCCCTTTGTAACCAGTGTGCCCCCCTTGTAGCCAGTGTGCCCCCTTGTAGTCAGTGTGCCCCTTGTAGCCAGTGTGCCCCCCTTGTAGCCAGGATGCCCCTCTTGTAGCCAGTGTGCCCCCCTTGTAGCCAGTGTGCCCCCCTTGTAGCCAGGATGCCCCCATTGTAGCCAGTGTACCCCTATTGTAGCCAGGATGCCCCTGTAAGTAGTTAAAATAACAAAAGATTTACTCCCCTGGGTCCCGCGCGTCCCGGTGGGAGTGCTCAGCAGTGGGAGCTGCAGGCTTTTAAGCCGTGAGTCTCACGTACTTACGCTGCACGCACTCCCAGGGGTCTCATGGGCGGAGAGCTGCCACCCGGGGAACCCAGCACACAGGGGGCGCGGTGAAAACTTCGCCCCCTGTGACCTTACGGGGGAGGTCGACGGGGAACATCCGTCCCCCCTCCCCCTGCAGCTGCGGGCTCTGCGCGGCTGTTATAAAAATCGCAGAGTCAGGGCCCCCCCGGGGGGCAGGGCGGCCGCGGCCCCCCCCCGTGAGGGGAGCCTCGCGTCCCGGGCGACCGCCCCCTCCCCCCCCCTAGGAAGGGCCCTGAAAAAACACAGGGCGCACCAATTTTGGGGGAACTTTCCCTTTGGCCACCCGCCCATTTTCGGGGACACTAGGGGGCCGCGGCACACTGGTTAAAAAAATCATGCTCTGAAAAACCCTACATCGGTAAATTTTTCCTGAAACCCCCCCTTGTACAATTCAGAGGAATTTTTTACCAGCTTTTTTTGTACATGCAAGTTTTTTTTTGTACATCAAGTTTATATTTAATTTTAGAAAAACCATTTTTTTAAAATAGGATGGAATCCAACCATGTCTTTGTTTCTCTTTTTTTAAATTTTTTAAATGGGTCTTCTCAAACAGGGTTTGATAGCTATTTTAAAAAGATCTTGCTAAAACAAGTCTTTTTTTGCAATTGTTCCATTAACATGCCCTCCTTTTCCCCTGTATCTGACAGCCCCATCACCTAGAGCCACTCTTGAAAAATTGTGAAGAACAAATTCTGTTAAAAAACAACTTTTTTTTTTATAATAGGCCCGTAGTTTTGCGCATTTCAAAGCAGCATGACCCAAAAATTTAAAAAGACTTCTACCACTTTTTAAAATTTTGTGGGGGGAGAAATGCCACTTAAAGCCACATTCTGTTAAAAGGGACATGATTTTGCTGTATCTCACAGTAAAAAGCCCCAAAAAATTAAAAATATACTTCTCAGCCACTATTAAAATTGTAGGGAAAATCCCTTAGAAGCCACTTTTCTTTTCCAAAGGCCCATAATTAAAGTGTATCTCCAGCAACATGACCTAAAAACCCATTAAATGCGAAAAATTCAAAGATAAAGTAGTAAAAGGAATACGTGTTGCATGAACCTTCTGCTTTTTTCAGTCTCCTCACACAAAACCCGCAAAAAAGAACTGTTTTGGGGAAAAAAGAATAAAAATTCAGTAAGAAATGATCATTTTAAAAAGCATTTTTCAAGAGGACATTTCTGTTTGAAAAGGGAAATTAAGAGACCGGCAATAATCGGTGACCTCGGCAATTGGGGCCCCAAATCATCGAGATCCAGCCTGTTATCTTGATGAAAGTCAAAAAGTCCACATTATCTTGGAAAGCCGGGGCGTTTGTCTGTAATACTCCTCCACTTGGCTGAAGGGCCGCCAGAATATGCTGACTGCTGGGGGGACAACACTCATGGCGTGGGAAATGACCGGCCCTTCATCCATTTTGGGTCCCCGAAGTCATTGGGGCCGGGAAACATACAAAAACACGGTGTTTAGACGAGATATGTGCACCATGATCTTAAACTGGGCTCTGTGTTTGGGGTGTGCCCTCAAATTTCATCTTGGTAGGTGGGAAACAAAGTTGCCAGAGGTCCCCATTAGGGTTCTGAATTTGCCCCGCTGCTGCTCTGCCCCTACGGCACTTGGCCCCTATGCTGTATGTCCCCTGATGTTGTTTCCCCCTGACATTTGGGAACGTGAAGCAACGCAACAATGTCTCCAGTTGACAAAACACAAGGTCTCCATTTCCTGCATTTTACCTCTATTGGGTGGGTGGAAGGAAAGGGGTTTTGTTTTTATCGGGGATCCAGGGGGGTGGCCACCCAGTAACTGTTGTCTTTTTGAGGGCCCTTTAAATGCGGGGTCATTTTGGGGAGGAAATGGAGCATCCAAGCATCAGTAAGAGGGACCTTGATTTCCCAACCTCGGGGTCGAGGGGCACTAGCAAACTGAGGGTCCAACGAAATTCCGAACAAGATCACCACAATGCTCACGACAAGGGGATGGGCCGTACCCCATTTGGTGGTTTTTCAAAAATGGCAAGGATGGGCAAGCTTTTTTCACCGCATCCACTCCGTGGCTCAACACCCAGGTCCGCCCCACCCGGTTGTCAGGGCCCTGTGACTTCGATGCGTAATGGCTTTTCCTTTCTGCCACAATCACTGGGGCTGGGAGGGGGAATTCCAGCATGTTTTCCACGTCAACAAAAGAGCGGTTGACAGGGGGGTCGACTGACGCTGCAACGCAGCCAGGGGGACAAACAGGGGGCGAATGGCGGAAGTGCGAACTTAGAATTCGAGCCTTCCTCAGCAGGCAGTCCAGACCCGGGTTTGCTCTTTAGAAAATTTTTGGACACAAGGTTCATAAAATGTGCCAGGGGAAGGGATGTGCTCCAGCCACCGATCTTAAGGGCGGCCAAGGGGTTTCCCCCTTTTTGCACACCCCCTTGCCTGGCACAAGGGTTTTTGGCACCCAGCCACGCTCGGTCCGTGCGGAGAGCCGTCCACAGCTCCCGACCTGTGGATTTGGGTGGTCCCAAACAGATTCATTTCAACACGGCCTGGTTTCTCTGGGCACATATGCCACCAAAGGACCCTTTGGGGGAAAAAACCCTCACCATCCCTGCGGTTTTGAAGAGCGTGTGCCGACCTGAGAGCCCCGCACCCCCAAATCATCCACCCAGCTCACCCAGTGACGTCACAGAATATAGTGGGCCTTGGCCGTGATTAACCTGTGTCGGGGGTTTTAATGGACTTTTCCGGGCCCCAGAGGCAGACAACGCACTTTAAAATTTTTTGAGACACGTGGCTGGGCCGGGGAGGACGGCTTTCTGGCAAAGAAATGCCTGCTCGGATCTGTATTGGGGGGGAGGCAAGGGGCCC
>JAODAL010085951.1:0-10409 GCA_025379985.1 Phyllomedusa bahiana
TGTGCTGACTAAAGTTTGCTGGTTTGAAATTTTAATGCAGGTGGATATATCAACAGTCAAAGGTTAAGGGTAAAATTGAACACCTTCTGAAATGTACACTGATAATAAAAGTGGAGTTTTGCAGCTAACAAAGAGACCTGCAGTTACTAGAAATGATGTTTATCCAATATAAGTTCAGGCTGCCCAATATCCAGGAAATAGTTCAATAGCAAACTGTTAAAGGAGTTGTCTCCCCACAGGGTTTCAAAGAATGCATGAAAGAAATTCTCTGTCACTTCCTGGTTCAGACTATTTTGCATAAGCTCCATGCTTGTACTGCCTAAGCTCCGTGCTGTCAGTTGCTAATTAGATTCGATTAGCTGCTCAAACTACTTGCAGGACTTCTTATCTGATCCCAAAACAAAAAGCCCTAATTACGGGAGCTTTTTTACTTGAGATAAATCAAGCTTTTTACTGTTGGCAGCACAGGACACTGACTTACATTTGCTGACCTGTGTGATGACTCACTCTCTGTTTTCTCATTGAACAAACAGCCTGGGAGATTTGTTTACAGGTCAGTTACTGGGGGAACTGAAATAGCCATGGAGGTAATAAATTCACTTGTATCTATTTAGGGAAAACAGAGGAAAAATGCAATATATTTGGAAAATGTCTTTATTTTGTGTTCCCTACAATTTGAAAGCTATTCTTTGTAGCGAGACAACCCCTTTTAATAATAAAGATATTCCACTACAATGTCTACACTAAGTCTTGGTGAACTTTATCCAGTGTTCTTTTAGTTTGAGCTTGTCTGTGTTCGCCCGGGCCCCCCCCCCCCCCTCCCACCGCCGTGAATTTTACAGCGGTAGATGCCCGCTTTAAAATCTTAGCTAACTACATAAAATGTTTTTAAATCTCTAATCAACTAAATTGGAAGGATCACAGCTAATAGTAGAGGTTTCTCTGTGCAGAAATAGACTAATTTCGCTGAGCTGTTTGGCCACAGGCAGAGCGCACGTCCTATCCCTATGAGATGCTGAGAGACACTGAGGCTGAAACAGGAAACGCTGTTCATGTAAAACGAGGTCATGTGATTTTTCCAGCCAATCGCAACCATACACATCCCAGTCTGACGTCGCACACACATCTCCCCCTGCTTATTCTGTAATCTCATTGGCTGGCCCCCAAAAAATTACAGGAAGCCCCGAAAAAGGCGCGATCTTAATAGATGAAGGACAGATTTTAACCTTAATTATCGCATGATCTGGAAATTTTGATCACCATAAAAACCTTGCCGATTTCAACTTTGTCAATAAAAATCGCTCAACACTATTTATAACCTGAAGAGGATGAGTGGAAAATGGCCTCAACACTCAGGATGGGCATTTTGAATACCGTATCTTAAAATAGAAAAAGGTTTTGAATGAATGCTCACCGGTGACTGTACACAAGTCTCTGAGTCTCAGTTGATTTGCAGTACAAACTCGGAGAGAAAATCCGGCTGTTGATGTCCACAGGTGAGTAATGATGAAGCAGTGAAGAGAACTCCAGGACTCTTGATACTTGTATTCCAAAGATAAAACACACATTTATTTATGTCATGTTAAAAGCAAGATAAGAACAATAAAAACAAGCATTTTTATGCGTTTTCAAGCCTACATTGGGGGCTCTTAATTGTAACAATACACACATGGAAAAGAATTATTTCTGGGCCGGAGTCATTGGTGGTAGTGCCCAGACTCTGGGCCGGAGTCACTGGTGGTAGCACCCGGACTCTTGGCCGAATTCACTTTTGGCAACATTTCAGAAATTTGTTAACAACATCTTCCAAAATCTACATCTGTGTGGTGATCTATCTTGATGACGTGGTTTTCATCTCAGATCTGGAAACTCATTGAAGACATATCTGACTGCTTCTCTCCCATCTGTAGAGAATCGCCTATATGCTAAGCTAAGAAAGTGTCTTTTTGAGAGGCCGAATTTTCCATTGATTGGATACTTTATTTACCATCAAGAACTGTCTATGGACCCAGAGAAGCAAGCTATCTATACTTAATTGGTCTCAACCATGTTGTCAAGTGGTTTCTTGGCTCTACCAACTCTTAATGGCATGTCTCAATTTGGGTGGCTCCCATTGTTACACTTACAAAAAAAAATTGCAACCACAATTGCAACCACTATTTGGAAGATAGTAAGAATTTTCCTGCTTGAATAGAGCTTTCACTTCTGTGTTCTGTGCCACATCACCCAGATCCTGGGAAGTCCTTCTTCCTTAAGATTGATACTTCTTTTGTAGGAGTTGGGTAAGTTCTATCCCAAAACAATGACAAGAGCAAGAGTATTAATTATAAGTTTTTATCAAAGTACTTTTTTGCCCCAAAATAGAACTATACAATAGGGTACAGAGAGTTACTGGCCATTAAACTGGCTCTGGAGATGTGGTGCCATCTTCACGATGGAGGACTGATCACAGAAATCTGTTCCATCTCAAGATGGCACAGCATCTAAATCCATAACAGGCCTGCTAGTCCTTATTCTTCTCCCGCTTCAATTTCTTCCTGCATTTCAAGTCTACCTGGGAAAGTAAGAAAGCTGATGCTTTGTTCTGATCTTCTGATGTGTATAATCAGGTCCTCAAGCACATTACTGCACATCATTGATACCAAGCATCTGATTACCACAGCCCCCATCCCTGTTTGGGAAATTTCTCCTGGAAAGGCTTTTGTCTGCCCAGCTTTAAAGAAGCAAATTCTGTCCTGAGGCCATTCTTCTAAGCTGCCAGATCATCCTATGGTTCGCAAGTCTTTGCACTAATTCTTTTACCACTATTATTGGCCATCTCACAACGTCAAATATTTTTTGGCTGCATGTCTTGTTTGTACCTGTAATAAAGTAACCCGAAATAAAACTGCTGTCCTCCTGCAACTTTTACCCATGTTGGAGGCCTCATGGATGTGTATAGCTATGCGCTTTATCACAAACCTTACCTCCTCTGCTGGGTGTATGATAATTTCAGACATAGAGGATCATTTTTCTAAGATGGTACATTTCGTCCTGCTACCTGGTCTTCCATCAACAGCTGAATTAGCCAACCACTTCTTTTAACATATCTTCTGCCTGTGTAAACTACTTTTGCTTATTTGGTTCAATTGGGGAGTCCAATTTATATTCATGTTCTGTAGGGCCCTGTGTTTCCAGATCTGGATAAAGTTAGACTTCTCCTCCTCATACCACAAAGTGTCCAATGTTCAAGTGGAGCAAGTTAACCAAGTTTTGGGTAACTACAGAATTTTGTATCCAAAAGGCAAGATGACTGGGCAAGCCTGTTACCTTGGGTGGAGTTTTCATATAATAATTATATTGAATCCATGGAGGCCTCTGTTACAGGTTTCTACTCAGTATAATGCACAGAAACATCATCTTCCACCAGCATTCCAGCTTGGATACATGGCCTGGCTTTCCTCGAAAATATTCAGTTGAAAGTAACACGTCTCTCTGAAGTCTGTTTTTCTAAATTGTTTTTCTAGCAAACCAATTTTATGCCCCACTGCGGCTTGTTTTAAGGAGAACTTCGAGGTCAAGTAGATCATGGATGTTAAATATTTGAGCGATAAGCCTTAAAGGGCATAAACCCTTCTCCTCCTCGCTGCTAGATTGTTGCTATGCTTAGTGTTATTTAGTGAGAAATTTGCTGTATGCTTTTCCAATATTTATGATTGGACTTCACCTTTCCTGACCTTCCGTTTGCAATTTAACTGTACCTGCCCTGACCTTCTGCTTGTTATCCAACTATGTACCTGTTCCTATTCTACTAGACCTGCACGCCAGCCCTCACTGAGAGTGACCACGACGGGGTTATTGACCTGGGAGATCCAAGCGTCTTCTAAGACTCTGCTCCTCACCATGCTAAAACTCATGGCTGACAGAGAGGATCCACCTCCTGTGACATTACCAGCACCTTAGATAACAGACTATGTACATGCTTCACAGAGATCTAGTACACATCAAACACACCTCAACATCATCTGGGCAAAGTAGGCTTAACCCTTTACTGACATTTGACGTATGAGTATGTCATAGCGTCGGTAAGGGGCTGCGTGATCCCGCTACACAGCCAACGATAACAGCACAGCTCCAATCTGTGCTGTTTAACTTTTTAGACTCTGCGACAAACAGGGCAGCGGTGTCCAAATGAATGAAAAATGGTGCTGCAGTTTGTTCCTCATATGTTGGGAACACAGGGCCCCCACCGGTTCACATGACAGCTGGAAGCCTGGTCAAGGTTTCCATTGCTGCCATGTTTTTCAATTTACTACTTCCTGTCCCAGGCCCCAGGGTGTGCCATATTGGTACACCCTATTGCATTGTCTACACAATGCAGTAGGCTGTAGAAACTATTGCGTGCTCTAGTGGTGAAGCACTCTAAGGGGACTCATTCTTAAAGTAAAAAAAAATGTAAAAGTGTAAAAAAAAAAAAAGTATTAAAAGTTCAAGTCACTCCCCCCTTTTGCCATTTTACAGATAAAAAGCATAAAATAATAACAAAAATAGTTTCATATAATTGGTATCGCCACTTCAGAAAAAGTCAGATTTATTCAAATATAACATAATTTATCCCATATGCTGAACACCAAGCCAAGAATTTCAAATGTCAAAATTGCAGTTTTTTGGTCATTTCATGTCCCCTAAAAATTTAAATAAAGTGATCAAAAAAAGTTTATTTTATTATTTTTTTTTTAAAAGGGCCCATTGTTCCAGGGCGCTGTAAATTCGAGGGGGGTTCTACATTACATAAGTCAAACGAGTACAGTGATAAGGGATAAAGACAAATTGGACGACAGAGGGGAGAGGACCCCACCTGCAAAAAGGGTTACAATTACAATTAAAAGTTTAATATATTTAAACTGGTACCAAAAAAGTAACCCTAGCCTTCAAAAATTTCACCCCTCCTCAGTCCATATGTTTGATAAACAAAAAAGTTATTGGTCTCAGAATATGGCACCATGGCAAAAAAATGAAAATATTTGGATTTTTTTTTCAGGTACCAAAACATAATGAAAACCCTACATTTGGAATAAAAAATTTTTTTTTCAACCTGTAGAATAAAGATGAATATTAATTACACTGAAAATGAAAGCCGTAAAAAAAAAGTCCCAAAACATTTTTTTTTAATTTGCAGCATTCTTTTTTTTTTTTGAGTTCCCAGTAAATTCTATGGTACAGTGAATGACACTGTTAGAAAGTACATATTGTCCTGCAAAATAAAAGCCCTCACATGTCTATGTGGGGCAAATTAAAAAAAAAAATTTTGATCCGGGGAAATGGGGGGGAAAAATGAACGTGACAAAAAAAGGCTCAGTCAGAAAGGGGTTAAGAGGAAAATCACTGCAAAGAAGCTACTACTGAATACAACAAAAAGAATAAAAAATTTGCTTGGGTTTTTAAAAATTTAAGGAAGGGGACCATATCTTTTCTTTTGTTTGGGAAAGTCAAAAGGGTTTTAGTTTTTTGGGGTTCCAATTTCCATGTTTTGGGTAAAAAACACGGGAAAAAGTGAAAGGATTGTTTTTTCCTTTTTTGGGTTTCCCCAACAAAAAAGCAGGGGAGGAGGGATGTGATGATTGGGGTGCTTTGCTTCTGACACTGTTAGTGATTTTTGTTTTTTTAATTTAAGGCAACATACTAGTTTGGGGCTGTCATAGGTTTTCTGGGGGTGCTTTCCCCTTTGTCATCTGATTTTCGCTTAGTGGAAAAATCAATTTTTTTTTTTTAAAATAAAATTTAATGCCCCCAAAACAAATTCCAGGCTATTTTAAGGGCTTTTTAAACCTTGAAGGGGGGAAAGAATAGTGTTGCATCAGTTAACATGGTCTCCACAATCACCTGACCTAAACCCTACTGAGATGGTTTAGAATGAGTTGCACCACAGGGGGAAGGAAGGGTAGGCTTCAAGTTCTTAGCACCTCTTTGAACTTCTTTAAGTTTGCTGGAAAATCATTCCAAGGGGCTGCTTTCATGGAGCTGATTGGAATATTGACAAGAGTATGCTAACTTGTTATTAAAGCAAAAGGGAGCTGCTTTGAAGAAAATAAGATATAAAACATAAAGAACCACATCAACTATTGTGGTTGTGACAAAAAATTTGTGCATTTTTTCCACAGCGTATCAAAGTTTGTGGCAGCCACATTTATTTTGCAGACTTTAGGCCTTATTTGCGAGCTCTTCAAAACACAGGGATGGGGATTGGCGAAGGTGGATATCACTTCGCTGGAAGTGACCATGTTACTACATGTTGCACCAAAATGAAACAGAATACTGGCATAGAAAAAAGACAACTAGGCCATGTATGAAACTGTCTGGTTTAAAACTCACTTTGTTCCCTATGAAACCCAATTAGGGCCCCTTTAATTTTTCCCAGACACTATATGAAATAAAAGGGGGGCGCTTGTTTGGTTGCAAAGGGGAAACCAAAGTGCATTTAAGAAATTTTGTAAAAGAGAAAACATAGACCGACTCCTTGCTTTTTGGTTGATCAATGCTTCTCGATAATTTTTTACAAATGAAATGAGGTTCTTAGTTACTTTTTGATCAAAAATATGGTCATTCCCGCCCTCTTTAAGTGGGCCCCTACCCCAAAGGGGGGATTCCTGAATGGCTGCCACCGCCACAGCAAAAACCACACAGAGAGGGGCCCCCCGTGGCCCAGCGTCATGCTGCCAGACCTAGCCCCCCGGCTTGCGCTCACGTTAGTGCTTTTTTAGACCTAGACAGTTTTTTTCTTTGGGCCTATTTGTCTAATTGTCTAAAAAGATGCCCCAAATGTATCAATCAGCATGAAAGACTGTGACAAATCTGCCACATTTTAGACTTAGTTGGGTTTTTTTAGCATTTTTTTTTACAAATTTCCATTTGTGTTCATAATGTTTTTTCTGTCTTGAATATTTATTTACAATTTATCAACAGAAAAAAACACACAAGAAAAACCCTGGAATGAAAAGGTGTTTCTAAACTTTTGATTTGGCTCTTGGGTTATATATTTCTTTGATACTCTGTCAATAACTCTACTAAAACATCTTGTTTAACAGTCATGGTTGACCTTATTTTCCAGGTATAGATTTAAACAATTTAAAAGCTACCAGAAAAAATAGAAGTTTAGGCTTTCTTGTATATGTGTAAAAAAGTTCCAACCTTTTATGATGTTTGGGATATTTTTAATGGAATACAGCCCGGTATTGAAAACTAGCTAACTGCAATCTTCAATACAATTTTATAAAAAGTATACCAAATAGTGCTAGCTTTTTAAAAGAGGTATTATCGTATACGGTATTAGCTTGAAAAGTTTTAATAAAAAATTTGCTAATACATACTAAAAAAAATTTGTTAGTAGTTTCCACATAATCCTATTATGTACAAAATTGGTTTTAAATATTTGCTGCGGGAAAGATAGCCCTGTTCATTTTCGATTTCTGGTGATTTTCATGTCATTCCGATAGGAGTTACAGAGGGTAGCAGAAGATGGGGGGGCTTTAACGGGGAAACTAATGTGAGAGCTCCCGGTTGGGGCCAAATGAGATGCAAAAGAATTTGGGAAAATTGTTCCACTCAAAATGAAGCGGGCCTGTTGTAGGGCATTTAATGAAAGAGGGGAAACTGTAGACTTAACATCATTGTGCGACCCTTTCTGTATTTTGGGGATTTAAAAGGGCCTAAAAAGTAGTTTGGGGTGTGGTTTTAGAGTTATATTGTTGCTGTTGTGTGTAATGATCCAGCAAGTTTCATTCAAGTTTCTGGTCCTCCAGTAAAATACAAAAGATTTTACTGTCCGTCCCCCCCGGTTTTTAGCGGTTGTATTCTCGGTTTCAGCTTAACCCCTATCACTTCCCAAAGGAAAATCCCGTGCAACCCGTGATTGGGGTGCAGCATCATGTGCCTTTATTTTTAAACACTATTCAGAGTGTTCATTCTGAAGGTAAATAAGTTAGGGGGACATGACCCCTGAACCAATTATGACCACACAGTGACATCCCCCTTTGGGAAATCACAGTTGTAAGCAAAGACCAGATGAAACGGCTAAAAACCCGGGTCAAAGAAAGGAGAGTACAATTTCTTTTTTTATTCCTCTGGGGGCCCGGAAGCTATCTAAATGACTTTTCTATGACGTGCACAATTCCTTTAATCCTTAAAGTGGTTTTGCCATGAAGGGGATTTTTTTTCCTTCTTTGTTTCAGTGGGCCGAAGGGGGGTGTTTTGATTTTTTTGAATGATATTGGACCCAACAGGGACATCACCAGCCTTTCTCCACAGTGTGGCAAAGGTTGTTTTGTCAGACCTAAAAATAGCTCAATGTAGTCAGTGGTTTTTAGTTTTTTTCCTCACAGCCTGGATCCCCGTTTAAAATTCCCCGCGCAACCCCAAAAATTTTTTTTTTTCTCTTTATCAATGCACTTACCTAATTGAGTTTTTTTTATTTATTTATTTATTTGTACTGTTTGACTAATTGCTAAGGACTACAGAGGACAGGAGTAGAATGACAGCACCTGGGGTTGAACACTTTCCCAGCAGTGAGTGTATGTGGTTATTAGGCAGGGAATAGATTGACAGTAGCTGCTTGAGAGGAGAGGTGATGTCTGAGCATGTGTGGCCTGGACTGAGAAGCTCTCTGGTCATATCCCCTGGAGACAAGCTGTACACTATGGACCACTAATGTAGTACCTAAAACAATAATGGTGCAGAATTTTTAATAATGATGAATGGTGAGAATGTTTATTATTTAATTTGCAAGTTTCTCACTTCGTGGCAAAACCCCTTTAACTGAGTGCATAGGGACCTGTGCAAATGGAGAGGAAGTATCATCTGAGTGATATTGTGATAGAGTATGGGTGACAGTTGAATTTCATCCTTTTGCAGAAACTGAAGACAGGAGAATAGATGGTGTAATTTAAGAGAATGACTGCATAGAACTACTGTTGATTTGGGAGCATAGTTGCCGTTTTTTAGCATGGGGTAGGCTTTAAAAGAGCCTAGTCTAGAGTTGATATGGGATGGATTAATACTCATATTGTGCTTTTAAATATGAAGATATCCAGTAATGTATTCAATTCTTTAAACATGATATTAATTTATATCCAGTTCCAAATCACACTTTATTACTTTATTATGTCTTGAGACCAATCAAACAGAGTAATTGGCTCCAAGAACCATTTAGAAGTCATTTAGTTCATTTATAACCATAAAAAATATATTTGACCATTTCTGATACAGTTAATGGTTTCCCCTGTGGAGCCATTTTGAGACAAATCTATTGTTCTGCTCTTCCGATTCTGATATGTAATTGCTACCTTTGAATAAGCTGATCTGCAATTTAAAACTGAAGATCCTTTTATGCATAATGAAAATAGTGCCTCTTATCATTAAAAACATTTTAGGTTTATATTGTGTTCAGGGAAGTGGGATTGGAGAAGCTGTAGAATTCACCTTCTGTCACCTAGTAGATTTACAATAAAGGGAAAGCATTAGCTTTTACTTGCTTACCAAACAGTCCCAACTATTTTTATCCTATCCCTCTGTTTTGGGGCAGATTTACATATACAGTGGTATGTAACTATATAAACTATGTAAACTCCCCATGGTTCCCAGTTGTAAGAGGGCCCAAGGAACAACCACTCACACCTTATCTGCCCAACAGTGCTGGGGATCAGAGTGTGCATGTGTTTTGTGTTGGACACTTAAAAAATGCTGGGCAGCCCTCCTAGTCTAACAGTATGGGTGTCACTAATAGGTTGTAAGCCAGCATGGTGCACCACACGTATCTATATTTATGGCACCCTTTTGTATCGCCTTATTATATGCAATTGTAGTACCAGCAACCACCCACCTCATGCACTGAGGTTGTGTGAGTGGTTGTTTTATTGGTAATTTTGCATCTGTGCAATCTCCCCATGCATTATACTGTGGCTTTTTTGCATGCTGGTGTGAACAGGTGTTAAGTTGGTGTACAGTTTTTCATCTTGCTCAAGCAATTAGCTGCACCTGTGATTTTTTTTTTCCGGTTAGCATAAAGGCCAGAGTTGCTAGCTTCTGGGTTCAGTTTTGTTCAGCCATTGAGCTGTGAACAAACCCCTTAGAACTGTAGTACTACTACCAGACTAATTTTCACCACTTAAATTGGCAGTCTGACTGATTACAAGTTTAAAGACACATATGATGCTAATTACGAGACACACCCTAATTTAACATGTCACTATAGTCAAATTGTTTTGAATCTTTTCTAAGGATACCATCATTTTTGTCCAGGTCATTTTAATCAGTTTTTTTTTTTTTTCATTTTTCGGTTGAACCACAATTCAAACACAATTTCTGATTCTCATTAGTTGTTTTTCAGTAAATTAAAATTTCTTATTATTGTTGTCAGTTTTAGGTTATCCTTCCCT
>JAODAL010085952.1:0-10409 GCA_025379985.1 Phyllomedusa bahiana
GGTTTTAAATTTTTGCAAAAACTGTTGAAAATCATCTTTATACTTCTGTAGTTCATCGCCAGTGATTACCTGAGAGAGGGACCCCGCTAAACTGTGCAGCTTTGTATTAATTACATTCAGCTTAGTCGGTAAGAATTCCATATTCAATAACATTACATCACACGCATATTTGTTAATGATCTGAGTGAAATGCTGACAAAATTCTTCATTATTAGGAAAAAGGTTAGGGGTGAGGGTGAGGTGGGAACGTATACCTATTGGCACTTGATTTACTTTATAATCTTCTCCCATTGTAAGTAAATGTAACTCTGTATGAACACAGCAGCCGCGCGCGAATCACTTAAACTTCGTTTTTATACCATGAAGTAAAATTGACGTGGGAATTCTTTAAAATTAAATAATCTAACAACCCACATCCAACATCACATTCATCATTATTAATAACAATTCTGCAACCGTTTTTGTTTAGCTGCCTCTTAAATGATCCTTTTGTTTACAGCTCATCTCACAGGGAACGACCAGGGCTGTAGCTCCTCAGTCCGGTCGACATCTCAACATCACCTCTCCTCTCAGTCAGCTACTGAGTGTTCAAACCCCAGGTGCTGTCATTCTACTCCCGCCCTTTGACTAGTTAGTATAAGTCAAACACTGAAATAAAAAAAAGAAACCTCTATCTATCAGTCTGTGCATTTATAAACGAGGAAAAAAAAAAGAATCCACAGGTTAATGTTTTCTGCTTGATATTAACCAAGACTCTTGTGCTGAATAAAGCAAAAATTTTACGCTCCGAGCTACATTGTACTTACAATTCTACACAAATACAGACCTTTCTTTGACTACAGAAGGTAAGGCCTGGTCGATGTCCAGCCTGCTGTCACAGATAATGCAATTCAAACAAACACACACGCCCACTCTTCTGAGCACCACAGATCTGTAATCAGGAGTATAAAAATGAATTGTGCAAACGCCATTTAAGCATTGATGTTCATTCTCCCACTGTCTCTTAATATTGATTAAAGAAGGAATGCTCAAAAAGGACACATCACCTGAAATGTCTTGCAGTATATCTTCCAAAATCCTCCACTAAGTATGAAAATATGTTGGTTCTGATCCAGTAGGCGGGCACTTCATATAATTGCCAAAATAACCAATGCTGCTGATACCGTTTGTTTTTGAGCTGTGGTATTGGCAGATTAGGATGCACAGTCACACCCGCTTGGGCAAGGAGACCCTGGACTTGTGGATGTGTGGTAACTTCATTTTGTGCCTCAATATACAGATTCGAAACCTGGGAATGTTAATAGGGTTTAGTCAGCCTCGAAGCCTGTTAAGATTTGAGACACCCCACTCTGGTTATGGGCACTCTGGCCGCCTTTACACCATTTCATGGCCTTATTGGGAGGACCCAGTAATTCCCTGCCTCGTCCTCAAGATCTGTTTAATCCAGGGCTGTTTTGGTCAGGACTCCTTGGACCATGGTAAGAGGACGGAATATGTAAGGCAGCGGGAAATCCCATTTCAAGGACATGGCACCCACCACCAGTGGTTTATCTACCTTGTACAGGGGACAGAACACCAGTACCTTGGCTTTTTGTTTTGCCACCACAAGGTCTTTTGGGTAATTTGGGCGAAGAAGTCTCGATTGAGAGAACACTCGCCCAGTACGGTTGTGCCTCTGCTCAGCTTGTCTGCCAAGATGTTTAGACTTCCTGGGATATGTATTATGTTGAGGAGATACAGATGCCTTCACACAAAGGAAATATCTGATAAGCTTCTTCCATGAGCAGGAGGGACCTGATTCCTTCTTGTTTGTGTATGTAAGTTTCTGCTGTCCTGTTGTCTGTACGAACTTTTACCGAACTTCCTTGTAGCCTGGCCTGGATAATGGAGAAGCACCAACTTACTGCTTTGAGCTGCTTTACATCAGAGGACAGCTCATTTTCCCATAGAGACTAGAGGTCTTCTAAGCCTCTCTGGGATGTATCTGTAGTCAGACCCTGGGGTAAACAACAAGAAAAACTGACCCGGCGCTCATTTCCAGGAAGAAAACCCCCTTGTGGCAGTCGAGGATGGGGTTAAATAAAGGCTTTTATTTCATTAAAATATTGATGAAAGAGTGTTTACCCTTAACATCAATGCAACACATTCATAACGCGTTTCACGCCGAAACGGCGCTTCTTCAGATGAGCAAGTGTTACAATAAAAGCAACAAACACTTCACATATTTAAAAGAACAGAATGGTTGTGATTGGTGGAACAGTAAACCAATCGTAAAAACAGTAAGAAAACGAATTAAACACATATAGACCAAATATAAGCGGTACATAGATGACATCTTTTTTATATGGAGGGGCCCTCCAGAACTCATGGATTCTTTTATTTTACATCTTAATAACAATAACTGGGGTATTGGTTTTACCTCACACAGTAACCCCCACAAAATAGAATTTTTAGATATTGAGATTTTTTTTACAAACGAGGAGTTTTTACTACGGCCACTTTTTTTAAAAAAAAGGTTGATAAGAATAGCTATATTCATTTTAGCAGTGCACATCACAAACCCTGGATATCCAATATACCTTACGGACAATCGAGGAGAATTAGAAAAAATTGCTCCAATGATCATACGTAGTGTTGAGCGATTGCGTTGGCTATCGAAGATCTCGACTAGTCGATAGTCCGGACCGCTATCATACGGTTTTCGATAGTGAGACATCGATTAAGCTCGATGACCATTAAGTCTATGGGAGAGCAACAACACCTTCATATTACACCCAAACAAGCAGGAGAAGCTGAAATTCAACATCCCACAACATCAAATGGATACGTGCTAACATGCTTAGGCAAGCACACATTAGGTTATAAAAGTCAGCCGAAAAATAAGTCACCAGACCATTTTACTATCCTGTCTTGTACCACAGCCTTGACCCCTTAAACCTGCATCACCCACAAAATTAAAAAGTGCCATAAGGCAGTATGATTTACCATCATGTTTACTACTTGAACTGGCATTGAATATACCTGTCAGGAACCGCAGCATGAGCCCCAAACCTCATGACCCCGCAATTTAAAAGTCCGGAAAAAGAGTCCATTCAACTCACCATTTTAGTTGAACTGACATTGACTATACCTGTCCAGGGCACAGGCATGGAGCCCCAAACCTGCATGACACCCCACATTTAAAAAGTGCCGCAAAAGAAGTCATTCAACCACCATTTTAGTTGAACTGGACATTGACTATACCTTCCTGGGTCACAGCATGACCCCAACTCATTACCCCCACATTTAAAAAAAGTGCCGGAAAAAGGAATCTTATCAACCACCATTTTAGTTTCACTAGGACATTGACTAAACTGTCCTGGGCACACAATTAGCCCCAAACCTGCATGAACCCCACATTTAAAAGTGCCGAAAAAGAGTCTTTCACCACCATTTTAGTTTTCACCTGGAACTTACTATCCCTGTCCTGGGCCACATCATTTAGCCCCAAACCTGCATGACCCCCACATATTAAAAAAGTGGCCGAAAAAAGGAGTCCTTTCAACCACCATTTAGTTTCACTGACATTGACTAATACCTTCCTGGGCCACAGGATAGCCCCAAACCTCATGACCCCCACATTTTAAAAAGTGCCGGAAAAAGAGTCTTTTCAACCAACATTTTTAGTTTTTCACTGGACATTGACTATACCTTCCCTGGCCACACATGACACCCCAACCTGCATGACCCCCACATTAAAAATGCAGCGGAAAAGGATCCTTTTCAACCACCATTTTAGTTTTCACTGGACATTGACTTACCTGATCTCAGGCGCCACAGCAGAGCCCCAAACCTACTGCATGCATGACTCCCCACATTTTTAAAAAGTGCCGGAAAAGGAGTCTTCAACCACCATTTTGTTTCACTGACATTGACTATACTTCCTGGGTCCACAGCATACCCCAAACTGCATGACCCCCACATTAAAAAGTGCCGGAAAAAAGGATCTTTCAACCACCATTTTAGTTGTTTCACTGGACATTGACTATACCTGTCCTGGGCCCACAGCATGACCCCAACACCGCAATGAACCCCCACATTTAAAAAGTGCGTAAAAGGAGTCTTTCAACCACCATTTTAGTTTCACCTGGAATTGACTTACCTGACCTGGGCCACAGCATGACCCAGCCGGATGTTACCAGTGGTGCGGTGAACAGCCCAGGCTGGGCCGTCATCTATTAACAATGCAGGTTAAAATGCCAGATGATGCAGCAACGAAGAAACTATTCGGCATGAAGCCAGAGTCGTAAGCGGAAGTGTGAGAACTCCGCTTCCTCTGTACACAGTCAATACCTGGTAGCCTTGCCCCTCATCCGTATGATGTGGACCAGTTGAGCTTCACTTGGAAAACTGGAAATACTGTGAGTTACGCTCCTGTTTACACCCAGTTGCCCTTTATCTTGGCAATTCTTTTCTCATTTTACTCAACATGCTGGAGAAATGTCTCTGTACTTTGTTCTCAGTCCATGCTCCATACTCCATGCCTCTGAATAACCTACATCTGTCAATTTTCCCTTACCTCCCATGTACAATTTCATAGGAATTTTTTTTTGACAGCCTATTTTGTACATGCAAGTTTTTAAGTACTTTTAATTCTACGAAAAAAATATTTTTTTAAAATAGGATGGAACCGCACATGTTCTTTGTTCTCTTTTTTTCATTGTATTAAATGGGTTGTTCTCAATACAGGATTGATAGCTATGTTAAAGATCTTGCAAAAAACAAGTCATTTTGCAATATGTGTCCATTAACGAGTCCTACCTATTCCCTGTTTTCCTGACAGCACATCACCTAGCGCCACTCAAGACAAATGTGAATAACAAATGTAACCTGTTAGAACCAACCAAACATTTTAAGAATAGGACCCTGTATATAGCCTTGCAAGACACAGCAAAAATGCCCCCAAAAATTACCAACGCATGACCCTAGAAGCCCACTTTGGTCCATTGGTATGAAGAACAAATGTCGTTAAGACCAACATTTTTTAGACTAGGACCGTAGTATAGCTGCGCTGTCACAGCAAAAAGCCCCCAAAAATTCACAGCATGACCTTGAGAGCCACTTTGTCAATTGTGAAGAACAAATGACTTTAGAAAAACAACATTTTTTTATAAAAGAGACCTTTAGTATTGCTCGCATATTCAAAGCAGCATGACCCAAAAAATTATAAAAATGACATCTGATTATTCTCAGCCACTGTTAAAAATTGTGAGGGAGAAATCCACATAGAAGCCACATTTCTGTTACAAAGACCATGGATTATTGCTTGTATTCTCACAGCTACCTGACCCAAAAAATTTATAAATAAGACTCTCCGACACTATTAAAAAAGTGAGGGAGAAATGCCACTTAGAAGTCACATTTTCTGTTTCCAAAGGACCATGATTATTGCTGTAATCTCACAGCAACATGACCTCAAAAACCATCTGAACAATCGCGAAAACTTCTTAGATAAAGTGGAGTAAATGGAATACTGAGGTGTTGTCAGAAACTGCTGACTTTACAGTCCCTCACAGCAAAAAAACCAACACAATTAACTTTTGGGAAAAGAAAAAAAAATTACAGTAAGAAATGATCATTGTTAAAAAAAAGTTTTCAAGATGGACCAATTCTTTTGAAAAGGAAATGTGAAGTAGACCGGCCAACTAATCTAGGTGACTCACACTATCCAGGCAATAATGGGGCCACAACATCATCAAGATCCATAGCCTAACTCATCTTGATGAATAGTCAAACGATCCACATATCTGTGGCTAAAGCGGATCGGTTGTCTGTAAGACTCCCTCCAGCTGTGCGGATGTCCGCTACAGAAAAGACGCTGGCTTGCTGGCAGGACAACAACCTCTATGGCGTGACGAGCCAGCTCGGCAATTCGTCCATTGTGGATACCCAGAAGTCACTGGGTCCGGAACACATGCAAAAACTATCGTGTTGAGACGCAGATAGACCCGTGCACATGATCATAAGCTGATCTCTGATGTGTTTGGATTTGTGCCCTGCATTGCATGCGTTGTGGTGAGGTGGTTTAACAAAGATGTCCAGCGGTCACCCATTAGGCGCTTCTGCACCTTGCCGTGCTCGCTGCCCGGCTACGACCTACGTTGTGCACTCATACCTGCTGATCTACGCTCCTGATGTTTGTTCCACGTGACCATTTGGGGAAACAGTAAGCAGACGCACAGATGTCCTCCATTGATCAATTCAGCAAGTCTCCATTTCTGCATTTTACTCTCTATTTGGTGGGTGGAAGGAAAGTGCTGATTTTTGTTTTTGTACCTGGGATCAAGGAGGGTGGCCCACCCAGTAACTGTTGTTTCATTTTGATGGCCTAATGCGAGTATCATGTTGGAGGAAATGGAGCATCCAAGCCACTTCATGTGAGAGATGGACCTTGATTTCCCAAGCTCTGGTCGAGGGGCATTAGCAAACTTATCTTCCTCATCATCCTCCTCCCCCTCAAATTCGCGCCAACCTCTTCCAAGGCAGGGACGTCGGAAAAAATTCCGGTGTCTAGGTATACCTCCTCCTCCTCCTCCTCCTCTGATCTCGCCTCCCGCACAGCTTCAACACAGCCCTGACTTGCCTGAGAGTGAGCGACGAACCTGAGAGCTGATGCGCCAACCTTGCAATAGCTCATGAGACCCCGAACCACTGCCTATAAAGACCGATGAAATGTAAAACTGTCGGGCCTGTGATTTGATGGAGAGAAAGGCTTCCGTGTCCGCATCTGTGTCCGACACCTCCTCCGTCGCTGGCTGGTGACCTGTTGGTTTTCAGAGTGTCAACGAACTTTCCAGAACTAAGATCACCACATATGCTCATGCTAGACCAAGGGCATTGTCCGCACTGTACCATTTGTTGGTTGCTTCTTCAAACTGGCAAGGATGGAGCAGAACTCCTTTCATCACCTGCCTCCACTCCTCGTGGCTCAACCCCCGAGGTCCTGTACCACGCTGCTATGTCAGTCCATGTGACACTTCATACTGCGTAATGGCATTGCTCTGCTGCCACAATCTCAGGAGCATGTGGAGGGTGGAATTCCAGCGTGTTGCCACGTCAACAATGAGACGGTTGACGGGAGGCCAAGCTGACGCTGCAACGCAGCCAGGCGGGACGAAGCAGGGTGCGAATGGCGGAAGTGCGAACTCAGACCTCGAGCCTTCTTCAGCAGGCAGTCCAGACCCGGTAGCTCTTTAGAAATTTCTGGACGACAAGGTTCATGACATGTGCCAGGCAAGGGATGTGCTCCAGCCTACCGATCTTAAGGGCGGCCAGCAGATTTCGCCCGTTATCGCACACCACCTTGCCTGGCACAAGGTTCTTGTCACCCAGCCAGCGCTCGGTCTCGTTGCTTAGAGCCGTCCACAGCTCCTGACCTGTGGTTGGACGGTCTCCAAGGCAGATTGATTTCAACACGGCCTGGTGTCTCTGGGCACGTGATGCCACCAGAGGACCTTGGGGAAAGAGCCCTGCACCATCCCTGCGGTTTTGAAGAGCGTGCGCCGAGCCTGAGAGCCACCGTCACCCCCAGAGACATCCACCCAGCTCACCCAGTGAGCTGTCACAGAGATATAGCGGCCTTGGCCGTGCTTACTAGTCCATGTGTCGGTGGTGAGATGGACTTTTCCGGACACAGATGCAGACAACGCGCTTGAAATTTTAGATGACACGTGGCTGGCCAGGGCAGGGACGGCTTTTCTGGCAAAGAAATGCCTGCTCGGCATCTGGTATTGGGGGCAAGCGAGGGCCATGACGTGGCGGAACCCATCTGTGTCCACCAGACGGAAAGGCAACATTTCCAAGGCCAAAAGCCTGGCAATGCCGACATTCAGGCTTTTGGCTTTGGGATGGTTTGGGTTAAAGTGCTCCCAAACCTGGAAGACAGAAGGCTGGCTGCTAGACTGGCCGCTGTACGGCGTGCAGGTCGTCAAACTGGCGGAAGGAGAAGGGGTAGGATGGGTCTCTGGTGGTGCTGGTGGTACTCGGGCGACGGTGGAGGCTGAAGCGGAGGCTGATCCCTGATCATGACTCTGAGAGACATGGGCAGCTGAGGAACGCTTGGTGGTGGCGGAGGAGGAGGAGGCGGAGACAGAGGGTGTGACAGTGGTTGGAGGCCCGGCGTCGGTCTGGCCTTTTTTGGCCAAGTGTTCCCTCCATTTCAACTCATGCATTCGCTGCATGTGACTAGACATGTTGGTGGTGGTTAACCACTTAAGGTTCTTGCCTCTACTTATGCGTTTACGGCAAAGGCGGCATATGACATCGCTGGGTGAATCAAAGGCTTGCTCAAAGAAGGCCCAGGCTTGAGAGGTCCTGGACCTTTTTGACGGCGATAAGCGAGGAGCGGGGTTTGCGCTGACCGTGGCTGGCGGAATCATATCAGCGGACTTCTGCGACCGCCCTCTCCCTTTTTGTGGCGGGACCCGTATTGACACTACCCCATCGTCTTCCTCCTCGTCCACTGATGAAGCGCTCGCAAGCAAATTCTGCGGAAAAGACCAGGATGGATCCGCAATGTCGTCATCATCATCATCATCAACACAGGTGACTTGGTCGTCCTGACTTTCTGCATCCAGAAGCTGCGGGCTACAAGCAAGGGGCACTGCAAGGCGTTGCCGACCGCCCGGGATTTTTGCCGATTGACCGGCTTCCTTCACCTCCTCTGATGGCATCAGTAACTGGGCGTCAGAGCAGACTAAATCATCCTCTTGATCTTTTAACATGCCTTCTGACCCCAACCGCATTTTGTCATCAAAGAGGTCTTCAGACAATGGATTATCCACAGTGGTGGGTACACGAGTTGACATTTGGGCTGCTTCATGTTGGACGATGCTGATGATGCTGATGACGACATTTGTGGCCGTGACTGCGAGGACGAGGAGGTAAGACTGCTAGATGCAGGTTGCATTAACCACTGAAGGACAGATTGGCGACGATGTTCGTTACTTAGATTCACAGGGCCCTGACCCAGCGATGACAGGCCTGACGGTCCTGCAACTGACGATCCGCTGGCATGCGTGTTGTCGCCAGCACTGGAAGGAGCACCTTCTCTCGTACCTCTACCTCCATGTGCTACCCCCCTCTTTGCTCGCTTACCACCTGCATTTCGCTCCATGTTCAGAAATATAAAAATTTGAGAAGGTATGGAATAGTTTTGGAAAGTCTCTTATTAAAAGACGGCAAATCACAGCTATTCTCAAATCCCTCTAATCAAAACAAAATTGCTGGATTCAAATTTAACTGCAAGGTGTCTATCAACAAATCTGGACTGGGCAAAAGTCCAAAAAACACGTATCTGTTATGTTTTGGTATAATAAACGGTATTTTTTGCACCTTTCAATTCACCTGTGGTGAATATAGAATTGCTGTTTTAAGATTTACGTAGATGCTGCGTCAATGAACAGTGCTGGGTGCGCAAAAGTCAAAAAACACGTAACTGTTATGTTTTGATATAATAAACGGTATTTTTTGCACCTTTCAATTCACCTGTGGTGAATATAGAATTGCTGTTTTAAGATTTACGTAGATGCTGCGTCAATGAACAGTGCTGGGTGCGCAAAAGTCAAAAAACACGTAACTGTTATGTTTTGATATAATAAACTGTATTTTTTGCACCTTTCAATTCACCTGTGGTGAATATAGAATTGCTGTTTTAAGATTTACGTAGATGCTGCGTCAATGAACAGTGCTGGGTGCGCAAAAGTCAAAAAACACGTAACTGTTATGTTTTGATATAATAAACGGTATTTTTTGCACCTTTCAATTCACCTGTGGTGAATATAGAATTGCTGTTTTAAGATTTACGTAGATGCTGCGTCAATGAACAGTGCTGGGTGCGCAAAAGTCAAAAAACACGTAACTGTTATGTTTTGATATAATAAACGGTATTTTTTGCACCTTTCAATTCACCTGTGGTGAATATAGAATTGCTGTTTTAAGATTTACGTAGATGCTGCGTCAATGAACAGTGCTGGGTGCGCAAAAGTCAAAAAACACGTAACTGTTATGTTTTGATATAATAAACGGTATTTTTGCACCTTTCAATTCACCTGTGGTGAATATAGAATTGCTGTTTTAAGATTTACGTAGATGCTGCGTCAATGAACAGTGCTGTGTGCGCAAAAGTCAAAAAACACGTAACTTTTATGTTTTGATATAATAAACGGTATTTTTTGCACCTTTCAATTCACCTGTGGTGAATATAGAATTGCTGTTTTAAGATTTACGTAGATGCTGCGTCAATGAACAGTGCTGGGTGCGCAAAAGTCAAAAACACGTAACTGTGATGTTTTCGTACGATAACACGTATTTTTGGCATCAAACAACCTGTGCTGACTACAAGATTGCTGGTTTGTAATTTAGTGAAGTGG
>JAODAL010085953.1:0-10409 GCA_025379985.1 Phyllomedusa bahiana
AACCACATTCATATATGTTCTAATAGATAATGTGTGGTCGACACTCCCCCAGAAACCCCCCTAAAAATGCCCCCTCAAAGTTAGAGCCGCAGTTAAATAGTGTCGAGTCTTACGAACAATGCGCCCAGCACATTCATTAGGCGCATTAGACATCGCATTAGACATTAGGCGTATTTTACTCCAGAAAAGGGTGAAAAACCCAATCACACATGTCTCCCTTAATGTTTACCTGCTTTATGTACTGCCATCACCATGGAGGCCAGTGATTGACCGTAGCCAACACAAGCCTATATAGCATACCGTCACTCCCAGGAAGCAAACAAGCATTAGTGTGGGGCCACAGGAGTAAGTGATGTGGTGGAGTTTTAAAAGACTTAGGGTGACATGTATGAATGGGCTTTTCGCCTGTTTTTAGGAGTAAACTGCGCCTCCCGGCCCGAATCCCCCTGTCTGACGCAGGGATGCAGTGTTAGGCCTCACGCGTTCACGCACTTTCCGCTGCGCCCCCGCATGAAGGGGTGGGCAATGGGCGCGTTGTGTGCACGGTGTAAGGTCGTTCCGGGGGCGGGACGCGCGCGCTCAAAAAAACCCCAGGCATGTACGATGGCGCTCGCCAAATCGCGCGCAATGCAGCGCTCTGCAAGCTCTGACAAGCATACCGAGTTTATTTTGGTCTAAATTGCTCCGCTGCGGCGAAGTGAAGCAAGGAAACGGAACATGCGAGGAAGCATACCGAAGATCGCAAAGAAATACTCGCGCTCCCTCCGTGCAGCATGGAGTAGTGATTCCAAAAAAAATCGCCTTTATAAAGGCGGAAACATTGTCAGAAAAGAGCTCAACCCAAAAATAAAAAATATTTGAAAAAAAAATCAGTTTCCAAAAATCTAGAATGGCGCACATATCAGGATTAGGAATTGTAAATGCCGGGAAATACAGTATTCAAATTCTGAAAGCTATTTCACATTGGTCGATAAAACCATCCAATCAGAATAGACGCGACAGTGAACCATTAAAACCTAACGGATAACATTGACCCAATCAGAAGTCAACGGCGGACATTCAAAAATACAGTAAAAATCAGAGAAGAGCTGATTGGGCTGAGCTATCGGGGGCTTGGCTTTCCCAGCCAATCAGAGCGCGAGCAACTTACTCCCATTGTATTCTATGGAGAGATGGGCGCAATGCAATCTCGGCGGGCATGGAGGTAATGAATAAAAAAAACCTTTTTATTAGTTGTTAAAATACCATCTGGAAACAGAGGCTCAACATTCTATAAACATAAATCCAATTCAATCCCGAACAACGCGTTATCGCCGAGACCGGCGCTACATTGGGATAATTGCGATAGAGAGAATTGCCCGGAAATAAAGTAATTTCAGAATTCTGTAAGTCTATTCTCATTGGTTCGCATAAAACCAGACAATCAGATAATATGATCGACCAAAGACCCATTATGAAGCTATGGAGGAGAATTGACTAAACAATCAGAATAGAGCGTCAAAGAACCCATTATAAGCTATGGAGGGAGAATTGACCAATCAGAATAGGAGCGACAAAGACCCATTAGATCCTATGGAGAAGTTTTGACAATTCTAAATCAAAGCGGGACAAGTTCAAAATACAGTAAAATACAGAAAAGAGCTGATTGCGGAGCTAGCAAGTGGCTCTTGCTTTCCCAGCCAATCGGAGTGCAAGCTACTTCTCCCATTGTAGTCTATGGAGAGATGGGCGCAATGCAATCTCAGCGCTCAGCGCCTTGCGGCATGAAGTATGAATAAAAAACTAATTTTTATTAAGTGTAAATCATATCAGATAAGAGCGAAAACCTTCCTCTAAAAAATAAATCAGTTAAATCCCGAACAAACAGCGTTTGTCGCCGAGACCCGGCGCTACATAAGAATTGCAATAGAGAGACTTGCCGGGATATACAGTAATTCAAATTGTTTAAGCTTCTTCTCATTGGTCGCCATAAACCACCAATCAGATAGAGCTACAGTGGGCACAGTCTAACCTAGTGAGGATAATTAACCAATCAGAATAGGAGCGACAGTGCCCATTCTAACCTATGGAGAAAAATTGACCAAATCATATTCAAAGGCGGGACAATTCCAAAAGACAGAAAAAATGCAGAAACGTGCTGATTGTTGAAGCGCGTGGGCTCGTCCAGCTTAGCAATCAGCTAAGGCGCAAGCTACTTTTCTCATAGAGTTCAATGTAAAAAGAAATGCAGAGCGAGCTCTGTTTGTGATTGGCTAAGTTAAAAGAGGCGCGGTATATTTTGTCCAATGGAGAAGCGAGGCGACCCTCCTATGGTTTTCCTAAGTGCAATCTGAAATGAAACTTAACATGGCCGAAATCAAATGATAATACCTGCCGAAGTTGTCCCGATTGTGTATATAAAATGAATAATAATATGGGGTAACGGAAAAAAAAATATTTAAATCAATAAATCCGGTTTATTTCTTTATTTTCGTTTGCACTCCATACTATTGATCCTTTGTCTAACGAAAATAAAGAAATAAACCTGATTTTATTGAAATAAATATTTTTTGATATTTACCCACCCATAATTATTATTCATTTTATATACACATCCGGACAACTTCGGCAGTATATCTATTTTGATTTCGTCCATGTACAGTTTTATTTCCAGATAGCATAGAAAACCCATAGGAGCGTCGCTCGCATCTCCCATTGGTCCAAATAACCCGGCCCCTCTTTATAACTAAGCAATCACAAACAAGCTCGCTCTGCATTTCTTTTCCCATAGAACTCATGAGAAAGTACTCCCTCTGATTGGCTAAGCTGGACGAGCCCCCGCCACTTCAACCAATCAGCTCTTTTCTGCCTTTTATCGTCTTTTGAACTGTCCCGCCTTTGAATATGATTGGTCAATTTTTTCACCATAGTTAGAATGGGTCCTTTCGCTCCTATTCGATTGGTCAATTCTCCTTCCATAGGTTAGAATGGCCACTGGTCGCTCCTATTCTGATTGCTGGTTATGCCGACCAAATGAGAATAGACCTTACAGAAATTTGAATTACTGTATTTCCGGTGCTATTCTCTCTATTGCAATTCCCGATGTAGCGCCGGTCCCTCGGCTACAAACTGCGTGTTCGGGATTGAATTGATTTAAGTTATAGAATGTTTGAGCTCTTTTTCAGAGAATATTTACATTTAATAAAAATGTTTTTTTTATTTCATACTCCATGCCGCACGGCGCTGAGAGCTGAGATTGCATTGCGCCCATCTCTACAAAAGACTACAATGGAGAAGTAGCTCGCGCTCTTGATTGGCTGCGATAGCCAAGCCACAGTAGCTCAACATCACTCTTTTCCAAGCATTTTTACTGTATATGAACTGTCCCGCCTTGATTTTTGATTGGTTCTAAACTTCTCCATAGGCTATAATGGGTCTCCTGTCGCCTCCAATTCTGATTGGGCCGAGATAGAGCAAGCCCCCGCTAGCTTCCTGCCATCAGACTCTTTTTCCCTGCATTTTTACTGTATTTTGAACTGTCCCGCCTTTGATTCTGATTGGTTCAATAGTTCTCCATAGGTTTTAATGGTTCACTGTCGCCTCCTATTCTGATTTGGCCGGTTTTCTGCCGACCAATGAGAATGCTTTCAGAAAATTTGAATTACTGTATTTCCCCGGCAATTTTCCAATATCTGAATTCTTGATGTAGCCGCCGTTCTAGATTGTTTGGAAAGTGATTTTTTTTTTAATTTTAATTTTTTTATTTTTGAGGTTTTGTGCTCTTTTTTCTGAGAATCGTTTTCCCGCCTTTATAAAGGCGATTTTTTTATTCAACTCCGCACACGGACATCTTTAATGAATTATCGCTGTTCTCCAGGCTGTCTTTGCATCGGAAAACAATTTGAGGCGCAGTCCCGCACACGCCCATGTCCCCGAACTGCGCCCATGACCCCGCACTGTGCCCACACACTGGCGATGCGCAGGTGAAACTTTTCCCCGCTGTACGAGCGCACCTCTTCGGACGGCGAATCTTAGGCGCAGCGCCGCACTGCGCTTAAGTCCCGCACTGCTCCCCAAACACTGGCGAGGCGCGGCGGACTTTTGCCCACATGTATGAGTGCACTACCTCGGGCGGGGCGAATCATAGGCCGCAGACCCCGCACTGGGCGCATCGGACCCGCACTGCGCCTCAAACACTGGCGAGGCGGCGACGGACTTTACATAGGATGTAGAGTGCGCCCCCAGTTCCGACATAAATCAGGTGCAGATTTCGCCAGAAAACCGGTGGAAAGGTGCGCCCCGACGTGGCGAGATTCATACATGTCGCCCTTAGAGTTTCATGTACCAGTCTCAAATTGAATTTAGTTGAATTTCCTGCTCCAATTTACACCTGCCCTAATCTGTCTGAGATAACACTGCCCACACTCTCAGCACTTGTAGCAAGAGGTGTAAAAATTTTGAAATACGAATACACATATCGCATTAATGAATTTCCCAACTAGGCTATTTTTGTTATAATAGCCACTACTTTATACACTGATTTTTATATACAACTAATTGTATCTTGTGATTTACAATGCGTGTTTTGAGTATTAATATAGCACCTTGGAAGGAAGATACAACATAGAAGCCCCTGCACTGGAGGTTAGGATGGGCAAATCTTCACATCAACTAGATAATTCCCTTTATGCTAAGATAGCTTGGGGAAAAAACTACCCAACACTGCAAAAACCACATCAAAGTATGAAAAATTTTTCATTAAAACGATCTGGAATTTTCTTGCCATGAATCCGAAGAAAAGCTAAACATTGCGGAAAGAAATATCCATGTGTTACAAAACCCACGGTGCTAGACGTTCATTACATGTTTTAAATTAAAGGTCCCGAGTTTTTACTTTTCATATCATTTTATGGAAAAGGGGGGGAAAGATTATGGGCCGTACAAAACCTAATTTTACAACAAACACAACAATACAATGGGGAAAAACTGTTTTTTCCCCCATCCTCGGGTTTAAAAAACCCCCCCGGGGCTGTGACAAAAACAATAATACAATAACAGTTTTGCAATGATTTAGGGTATGGCATTGTAAAAAATAATGCGAAGGCTGTCTGTCCAATATCAATGACTGGGTTTTGGCCCCCATGATTACAAATGGGGAAAGGAAGGGAAAACGAAAGACATAAAAAATGTACTCGCTGTCGGTTTTGGCCTTTTACTAAAGGTGGTCTCTGTGAAAGATGAAACTAGAACACCAGAAAAGTCATAACATTAATATCACGGAAACGTTTCAAATATCGTCCAGGGCACTTCAAAAGAAAAAAATTGATCCTTTTTTGTTGCAATTTAATTTTCTTTCATCTGGCCTTTCATTTTCAGGGCACATGACAACTCTTCATGTCTAAAATCTCACAAATTATTAACATTTTTAATTTTGAAAACAAACATTTGACCGAATCATAAATACCCCAAAGTGATCAGGGTGTTTTTTTAGTTTCAATTCACAAATTACACACACTATATAAAAAAAACATACATTTTTTCTTATTTTGACAAAATCAGAAAAATTTTACACTTTTTTGGTTTTAATTAGGAACAAAATTTTTTAAAATTTTCCAAATACCAAAATAATAAAGAGAGGGAATTTTTTTAAGACCTTTTTTTTAAAATTTTTCTGCAAAGTAAAAAGTATCATACATTTTTCATCAACCCCCTAAAGAAGCATACACCAAAAGGGCACGTAGGGAACCTTCATTGGCAGTCTATCTGGGTATAATCCATAAAAACATAGCATATTACTTTTTAATTTTGCTTCTGGCACTTTTGCTTGTTATATTTTTCATACTATCAATATTTTTTTTGTAGTTTTACTTTTATTTTTTTTTTTTAACAAAGTATTTATGTATTGAAAATCATTTGTACTTTATTTTAGCAAATTATAGATTGTGCTTTTGCACTACATTTGTTGTTCACTTGCTAATATTTTTGAGATAAAATGTTTATTTATATTACATAGTAGTTAAAAGTAGACTAAGCATTGGGATTTAACATTATTTTTAAAACTTTTTCGCAAAAACCTTAAAAACCCTTCACATTTTTTTAGTCATATTTAGTATTTTACTTAAATTTTTTTATTAATTAGCAGTTTTTAATAAAGTTTTTTGCTATTTTAAATTTTAGTGGGTTCTGTTTCTTTTTAAAATTTATTGTTTGGGTTTATCCACTATTAGTTTTTCATTTTTTTATTGATACATTTTCATTAGTATTGGGAGCATTGGCCTTAATCCCTTAACACCTTGGCGATGAACGTCCCAGGGCCCCTAAGGGGGTTTGCAGGGGATCGCGCCGCGACCCCCCCCCAGCCCGGTTTAGCCCAAATCGCCGCTAACACCCGCGTAACAGCGCCGGGGGGGCAAGCCCCCCCGGCGCTGTTTTTACCCATCCCCGCGGCAAAGATGGCCCGGCGTCTGAATGAACGCCGACGTGCCACCACCGATCGGTACGGTCATCGTACCAGCTGCGCCGATCCACGACCGGTCATGGTGGTGGGGGGCCCTGTGAAGGCCCCCACTTTCCCTGGCCGTTTTGCCCCCCTTCCGTCCGAAAATAGGAATGGGGAAACCCCCATCTTTGTACCCCTAATGCATTGCCCATGCAATGCATTAGGGTTTTATTAACAATCGCCCACCATGGCAAATACCCCTAGGTGCCTCAAAGATAAGTAAAAAAAAAAAAAATAAAGTTTTTTAAAATACAAAAAAAAAAAATATTAAAATTTAAATCACCCCCCTTTTTCCCCCCTTTTTCAAATGAAATCATTAAAATAATAAAAATTACACATATTTGGTACGCCGCGTCCAAAAAGTCCGATCTATAAATATAACATAATTTACCTGTACACTAAAACCCGTAGAAGAAAAAAAAATCCAAATGCCAAAAATTCTTTTTTTTGGGCATTTTACTCACGAAAAAAAAAGAAAAAAATGATCAAAAAATCGCATGCATTCCAAAATGCACTATAAAAAGTACCTTCAGCCCCAAAAAAACCCCCCACTGACTCTGTAGGGTTTTTTTACAAAAAAAATATTGGTCGCACAAAAGGCGCCGTGGCGCAAATTTCAAAAATAAAAAATGTTTTTGGAATTTTTTACGGGACCAAAACTAAACGGGAAAACCCCACAGTTTGTTTTTGCCGGGTGCGAACAACCTGTAAAACAGATAACACATTATTTTACTGAAGATTGAACGCCGTAAAAGCAAAACCCTCGCAAACATGGGGAAAATTTACTTTTATTTCACAATTTGCCCCACTTGGAATTTTTTGGGCGTTTCCCATATATTCTATAGTATAGTGAATAACACCATTTAAAAGTACACTTGTCCGCAAAATAAAAGCCCTCATATGTCAAATGTAGGTGAAAATAAAAAAGTTATGGCTTTCAGAAGGCAAAGGGGAAAAACGAACGTGTCACCAAAAAAAAACCCTGGTCCTTAAGGGGTTAAATAGTGTTGAGCCGAACCATTCGGAAAATAGTTAGTCGGCATGGACTTAACGTTTTTTCTGAACCCGTGCCGAACTGAATTTTTTGCCGCAAGTTCTGTAAAATTCATGTTTGGGACATGCCTTTGGCGCCATTTTCAGCTGTTTTCTTCAGTTTTGGTGGCCAGCCAATCAGTGCAGAGAACAGAGGGTGTCAGAAACGTCACCACTGAGGGTGTAGGGATCTCATTGGCTGCTAAAATCACATGACCGTCTAGTGTATTCACTGATTTTCTGTTGAACGCCATTTTTGACCTTACTCTCTGTACTGAACACACTGCTGCCTTTGTGTGCTTGTTTGCTAGCAGGCAGAAACACCATTTTCTAGCGATTTTACACAGGAAAAGCTGCTAGTTAGATTACTCGGGTCAGCTAGCTTAGGGAATCATACACATCAATAGTTAGGGAGTTAGGGAGTTTTTTGTAGCTTTTGTATAGTTGCTAGTTTTGTATAGCTAGCTGCATTTTCCCATCTTTATTCAGAGTGCCCAAAAGTTCATTTCTCCTGTTTTCTTCCATAAGACAGTGTTAACAGGCATTCCATAGTAAGAAATCTATTTGTAGCACTATTTGCTAGCTGTACATTTTTGGGATTTCAAGAAGACTTCTGTGTTTTACGTTCAGCAGGTACTCCATAAGACTGTTCACAGATATTCCATATCTGTTCACAGATATTGCATAGAAAGAAATCTATTTGTAATACTATTTTCTTGCTGCTAATTTTTGGGATTCCACAAAAGTTCTGTTTTGCAGTGTTATTGTCAGGGTTCTTCCATAAGACACTGTTCACAGATATTCCATAGAAATAAATCTATTTGTAACATTATTTTCTTGCTGCAAATTTTTGGGATTCCACAAAAGGTCTGTTTTGTAGTGTTGCTGTCAGGGTTCTTCCATAAGAAAGCATTCACAGATATTCCATAGAACGAAATATATTTGTAATATTATTTGCTAGCAGCAAATTTTGGGGATTCCACTAAAGTTCTGTTTTGCAGTGTTGCTGTCAGGGTTCTTCCATAAGACACTGTTCACAGATATTCCATAGAAAGAAGTCTATTTGTAATACTATTTTCTTGCTGAAAATTTTGGGGATTCCACAAAAGTTCTGTTTTGCAGTGTTGTTGTCAGGGTTCTTCCATAATACAACGTTCACAGATATTCCATAGAAATCTATTTGTAATACTATTTTGTTGCTGCAAATTTTTGGGAATCCACAAAAGTTCTGTTTTGCAGTGTTATTGTCAGGGTTCTTCCATAAGACACTGTTCACAGATATTCCATAGAAATAAATCTATTTGTAATGTTATTTAATTGCTGCACTTTTTTAGAATTCCACAAAGTTCTGTTTTGCTGTGTTGCTGCCAGTGTTCTTTCATAAGACACTGTTTACAGATATTCCATAGAAAGAAATCTGTTTGTAATACTATTAGCTTGTAGTTAATTTTTTGTGATTCAAGATCTCTGTGTCGCACTGTTGCAGCCAGGGTTCTTCCATAAGACCCCATTTAAAATATATTTCATAGAAAACCCGAGCCAAACTGAATTTGTGGCCACAAGTTCTATAAAATTCGGGTTCGGGACATGCGTTTGGCGCCATTTTCAGCTGCTTCCTTCATTTTTTGGTGGCCAGCCAATCAGTGCAGAGAACAGGGTGTCAAAAACGTAAACCACTGAGGGTGTAGGGATCTCATTGGCTGCTAAAATCACATGACTGTCTAATGTGTATGTCACTGTATTTCCTGTTGAACGCTATTTCGACCTTACTCTCTGTACTGAACACACTGCTGCCTTTGTGTGCTTGTTTGCCAGCAAACAAGCACCATTTTCTAGCGATTTTACACAGGAAAAGCTGCTAGTTAGATTACTCAGGTGGGAGGGGACAGCTTGCTTAGGGAATCATACACATCAGTAATTAGGGAGTTTTGTATAGCTTTTGTATAGTGTATAGTTTTGTATAGCTAGCTGCATTGTCCCATCTTTATTCAGAGTGCCCAAAAGTTAATTTTCCCTGTTTTCAGGGACAGTGTTAACAGATATTCCATAGAAAGAAATCTATTTGTAACACTATTTGCTAGCTGTACATTTTTGGGATTTCAAGAAGACTTCTGTGTTGTACTGTTGCAGCCAGGGTACTTCCATAAGACTGTTCACAGATATTCCATATCTGTTCACAGATTTTGCATAGAAAGAAATCTATTTGTAATACTATTTTCTTGCTGCTAATTTTTGGGATTCCACAAAAGGTCTGTTTTGCAGTATTGCTGTCAGGGTTCTTCCATAAGACACCGTTCACAGATATTCCATAGAAAGAAATCTATGTGTAATACTATTTTCTTGCTGAAAATTTTGGGCGTTCCACAAAAGTTCTGTTTTGCAGTGTTGCTGCCAGTGTTCTTCCATAAGACACTGTTCACAGATATTCCATAGAAATAAATCTGTTTGTAATACTATTAGCTTGTAGTTAATTTTTTGGGATTCAAGAAGACTTCGGTGTCGCACTGTTGCAGCCAGGGCTCTTTCCATAAGACCCCATTTCACATATATTCCATAGAAAAAATTCTATTTCTACTCCAATTTGCCAGTTGCAAAGTATAGACATTTAAGAACACTGTTGATTTGCTTTCAGGGTTCTTCCATTAAACCCCATTTCACAGATATTCCATAGAAAAAATTCTATTTCTACTCCTATTTGTCAGCTGCAAAGTATAGGCATCTAAGAACACTTTTGAGTCGTCTTGCTGTCACAGTTCTTCCATAAGACCCCATTTCACAGATATTCCATTGAAAAAATTATGTTTCTAATCCTATTTGCTAATTATAGGGATTCAAGAGCATTTTTGATTTGCAGTCTTTGAAGTAGATCTTCAAAAAAGACCCTGAACAAATTTCTTTC
>JAODAL010085954.1:0-10409 GCA_025379985.1 Phyllomedusa bahiana
CCCACTTCCGAAACCGCCCAAACCAAAGTCACTAAGACCAGTAATGCAAAACCCTCCACTACTCTGTGCTCCCCTCTTAGACCTTCCCTCCCTTTACACTGTCGACCATTCCCTCCTCAAAACAATCCCTCTCCCCCCCGGGGCACCCGGGATTTGGCTCTTTCCTGGATCCCCACCTCCTGATGGGGACATTCAGCGTCCTCATTCCGCCCCCCCTCCTCCCCCGGCCACCCTTTGGGTGTCCCCCAAGGTCACCCTGGGCCCACTATCTTCCTACTAAAACCCTTGGCCTCGGTCACTCATAGCCTCACACGTTTTCATACCACCATACAGACACCCCAACTCTACATTCCCCGGGCCCCCAAAAGTCACTTCTCACCCCCAACCCTGATTGTCTTCCCCTTTTCCCCCTTCTTCCCCCTCACCCCTAAAACTAAACGGGGAAAAACAAAAACCTCATCATTTCCACCGCCAAACCTACCCCTCCCCCTGATCTCTCAAATACAGTCAACGGCTCTACACTTTAAACCGGCCCCCACAAGTCCGCTGCTTGGGGAAAACCCTAGACCCGTCTATCTTTAAAACCGCCATCCAAACCCTCGCCTCTGCCTGCCGCCTCCACCTAAAAAAACATCTCCGCATCCGCTCATTCCTAAACTAAACACCACAAAAATGCGGTCCATGCCTTGTCACTCCCCCTAGACTACGCAAAACCTCTCGTGGCCTCCCGCTGCACCCCCCGCTCCCCTCCAATCCATCCAAACTCTCTGCCCGTCTATCCACCTCCCCCCCCTACTCCTCTGCCTCCCCCCTCTCCAATCCCTTCACTGCTTCCCATTCCCCACCGAATTCTTTAAAGGCACTAACCATGACATAAAGGCTCTCCATCCTCCTCCTCCATACATCTCTGCCCAAAAATTTCCCAGTATCTTCCCTCACCAATCTCCGCTCCTCACGGGGACCTTCCCCTCTCCCCCCCCTTATCAGCCCTCACACAACCGTCCCAAGATTTTCTCTCGTGTTTCCCCCCACACCGGGAAAACTCACTCCCCAACACATCAGACCTCCCCCACTCTCACCAACTTCAAAAGAACCCCTGAAAACCCACTCTTCAGCTTGCCTACAACCTTCACTAAACTTGTCACAATTTCCCCCCTCATACATTCTCCCCCCATGGAGTATTAACAGGTTTTCTCCCACAATGAAAGCTTAAAACATGTAGGCAAAGTAAAAAAAAATTTACCAAATACATTGCTGTCTACTTCCTTTGTTTCATGCAAGACATTTTTACCCCTGCTGGTGTACACAAGCGCTCTAATTACCAAAACACCCTTCTTTAAACTCTGGGCCTTGTGCCCGCTGTTTGAACCCTTAATCACCAATGTTTCCTTTAACAGCTCAGCTAGGATTACTGCTGATATGCCAATGCCCCCCCGCTGTAAACCCCCCCAGCCTAACCAAAAAAGTGGAGCCTGAAGCTGCGAAAGAGCAGCTCGTAAAACAGCATGGGGAAACACCCCTCTAAGAAAACCATGTTTCACGTAGATACATATCCATGGGGGCGGTAAAGGGTTAACATTTTCTAAAACTAACACCCCTTTAAGGCACCCACAATTTAAAGTCTGTATAAATTTATCCCAGATAAAAAAAGCCAGGACAACCGGCCATTTGACAATATTTTGTTGATTAAGTGGCAAAGAAGCAAGTTGGGTCAATGGTTTGAAGGAGGGGGCAAAACTTATTCAGATCTCATACTGTTAAGCGTCTTTTTGTTTACAGTCGGACAACCCCTTTAATGGTTCTAGAACATGTGAACACTACACTTTTCAAAGCAGAAAATCAAGAATGTCGTTGACCGCGACCATTCCTGCTTGTACAGTGTAATTCTGCTACAAGACAGCTGGATAATGTATTGAAAGAGGGTTTTTATCGCGTGCCCCGCCTCCCAACCCATGATCCTGGATTGTAATTATGTAAGTGAAATCCTGCAGAGTGTTTGAAGCTATTAAACTGACACCTTTACAGAGAAGTAGCCAGCTATTCATTAATCAAAACCTCGGATCACCAGATAGCTGGCAATTATAGCATTTAAAGAATAGTGCAAACCTTCAACAATGCTTCAACTGCAAAATGGCTATGTATTAACACGTACAGGTATGAAGTGCCTGCTTTTATTATTTTGCGCTATTATACCAGGGCTAAACTTATTAAAAGCATTTACTGGGCACACGCTAATTGCACCCATTAATTATTTTTAGACAATGCTCAATTTAATAACTGCCCCAAAAAAAAAAATTTAAATGCCCCAAAAAAAAAAAACTCAATCTTTCAGGGCCCTCAATGTGTTTTTCTTTTTTATTGTATTTTGCCGAGGCCAGCCGATTTGGGGGGAACAATTCCCCCTGAAGGAGCCTATTATTATGGGGTAAAAATATCATGTCAGTAATAATTAGTTAAATGGCCATCATCCTTTCAGGAAAATTAGCATAAATGAGTTGCACATGAGTGTGAGTATGAGAGACTTCATGTGATATATTATTAGACACAAATGCCTTTCTCCACTTATAAGCCATTGCTCATTGGTGAAGACTGTGATATCAAATAAGAAAACCTTTCTGTAACTGAAAACCTGACATTGTAAGCAATGATAGTGCTCTAAGAATGTTGGGCAATATTACTGTGATAATAAAGAGAGGAAATTCCTGAATTGCAGGGCAGACTAATCTCATGTATACTGCAGCTGCTGCAAGAAACGCCAATCTGCATTTAGTTTCATTGCAAATAGTAGGTAAAGATATAAAGATTGACATATTGTACCCCGGACAGGGCTAGATAAATATTAGATTGGATTAACGGCAGGGCTGTGGAGTCGGTGTCGTCATAAAATGGACCAACTCCGACTAGCTAAAGTTGGTCCAGTTAGTTGGATGCAAAGAGCAAGAGGAATTGGGTCCGGCCGGTGCTCCTGCTCCCATATCTTCAGCCTCATCACATGAGGAGTGTAATTGATGACATGGGGCAGCAAAGCGCTCCCCCCGGGGGAAAAAAGATTCCGCCCCCAATAGAAAAACAGATTTCAGCAAAATTTTTCACCTGCTTTCAAAGAAGTAGAAGAGTTCAACCATTCATCAAAACTGACTGTGGCAGAGGCAATTCCTTTACACCCTATCATTATTAGAGATGTTGCCTCTGTGGTAACCAATTTGTCCCCAACCTAAGTTAGTGTAGAGAGGCTGTTCTCTAGCCTGGAAATTATGAGATCAGATGTGAGGTCATGTATACAGGATCTGATGGAGGCAATACTATTTCTCAGAACAAATTCAGAGACTCCACAAATGTTCCTGCAGTGTCTTGCATATTTACAATTTTCTGTGTTCTAAAGTCATATCCAATATATATATATTATACACTGACAAGCAAAATGGTAACAATGTTTTGAACTTGTGACTTTCAGGCTCCATATCTCACCATCCACTACAGCTTTGTACATGAGGCTACTGTACTTTTATATACAGTCATCTTACCTATCTTATACATACATTTGACTTGCAAGTATTTAGCACCGACTTAGTTCTGCAGATTCTTTCCTGTAACGGCATTGTTAATGTTTTGCTCCTAAAATCAAAATGTTCATTTTTATTATTTTGTTAGTATTTGGGAAATCCACCTTTGGTTTTCAATACTGTCTGAATCCTTCTAGGCTCTGAATCAGATTCAAGCATATCTTGACCAAAATCTGATCACAGGTCTCTTCTACACAATCCAAATGTTGGTGCAGACTGGACTTGGATACAAATACAGCTTTTTCTTCAACTCTACCCACAAGTGTTCAAAAGATCAAAACATTGTTACCCTTTTGCTTGTCAGTGTCTGTTCTATCTAAATAGCTGGATTATTGTATCATAAGGTGATAAAAAGCCGGATGTTACCATTTTACTACAGTAAAGTTATCACTTAAGCATGCGCCATGTAGGAGGGAGTCGGGGGTTTTGGAAATTGAGGAGTCAGGGTTTTGGCTTGCCGACTCCACAGTCCTGCTAACAGGGCAGTGACAAGAGAAATACATTAAATGATAGTGGATTCATCTTTTATGCAGTGGGGGATTTCCAACTTAATTTACACTTATCAGGTCCTGCTGATTAAAAAAAAACAAAAAAACAGGATTACAACTACAGAGAACCATCAAGCATATGCAAAAAATATGGTACTAGTGTCAATAGACATAAAAATAATCCTATTGTCAGGTATATTCCATTGTTACTCCATTGCTGCACTTCAACATAAGGCAGGACATGCAGTTCATGCAACATATCCAATATTACAGCGACTAATCGGTGACAAGAAAAAAAAACATAGAATAGACTGAAGCTGGCCAATGTTTACTGACACCAAAATGTCATGCCATTAAAACCACCTACCTAGTACTTTGTAGGTGACCCTCTTGCCCCAAAGTAGCTCTGAATCATTAAGACCTGGACTTTACAACATCTCTAACGTTGTCCTCTGATATCTGGTACCAAAATGTTAGAAGCAGGTCCTTTAAGTCCTGTAATTTTTAAGATGGGAAGCCTACATGGAAAGCCTAAAGAACCTGCTTCTGACATTCAGGACCACATTCCACAGACACTGAGATCTGGTGAATTTGAGGCTAGGTCTAGCCCTTGTGCTCTTTGGCTTCAACAGTATTTAAGCAGGTATCATGTGTCAATGTAGCATCCACATGAATGCCAGGACCTGTGATTTCCCAGCAGAATAGACCATCACCTTCCCCCCGCGGCGTATGTTCTATGCATTCTGTTGTGTTCTCTTCCTCAGGTAAGAATCACACAGGCACTTAGATAGCCTGAATGAAACTGCAGTCTATCTGACCATGCCACCTTCTTTCATTGCTCCATGGTCTAGTTGTGGTGCTCACATGCCCGCTGTAGACACTTTGTCGTTGAACAGGGGTCAGTACTCAGCAAGTTGAAAAAAAAGTTGCAATGTGCTTCTGATATCTTTCTCTCATAAACAGCAATTTGGCTCCTTCTTACACAAGGTCCACTGTGGCACAAACAGATTCATACCTCATACACAGCAGTATGCCTATTGATTCACTGGTTGTCCCTCCTTGAACCTTTTTGGGTGGGTTGCAACCTAGGCAAAGCAGAAACCCACCACCAGACCTACTGTTTTGTATATGCTCTAGTTCAGTTGTCAAGCCATCACAATTCGGCCATGTCAACATCCCTCAGATCCTTATGCATGTCCATTTTTCTAAAACCTCCACTTTAAGGGCTCACTCTTCAGTGTTATTCAATTTACCTTTCAGTGGTTCTAATGTTAGTGCTGTTCGCTGTATGTAGAGTACACCGTACTCTTTAAAGACGGCAGTTTGAAGAGATAATGAGATATTAGGATCGGCCATTTCCCCTTTGCTTTACAAACAATGTGGGTTCACAAAGAAAAACTAAGCCACAAATGATAAAAGCCTTTTTTATGTTGTTCGGTGCTTAAAAGGGGTTTTCAGTCAGAAATTTTACAAAAAAAACCTTTACCTGACTTTTGACGGTGATTAAACCAATGGCCTTTTCAGTGTCTGCCACCGCATCGCAAACAAGCATTCGGGAGCGCCTGAGATTCTCAGTTTTTTGGGGTGCAGAATATTACGGATTTTCTGATTTGAGAACAAGGGGCCATCTACAAAAAAAGGTAGAAAAAGAAAAGAAGAAAAGCAAACAATTTTATAACCTAAAAATTTTTAAATTTTTTAAATTTAAAAGAAACCAAATTATGGCTGTAAAAAAACACTGTCCGGGGGTCTTGGTAACAAAGGTTAAGTAAATGACTATGTTTAAAAAACAAGCTACAGTTGGGGCCCCACAGCAAGATTATGTATAATGCTATGTTTTTTTGAAAAAAAAAAAAAAAAAAAATGCAATGTACTTCTGTTATTTTGTTTTGTCCATAACAACAATAAAAATGGTCATTAATGAAGACACCAATGGCCCTAGACAAACCATATCACTATAAACGGCCATGGGTTTACATCATGGGGACTGTCACTTTAGGGGGACAAAAATCGTCTTTCTAAGCTCTATGTTCGAAATTTTCACAAAATTTTAAAAAATTGGAGATTTCCTCTAGAACCTGTAACAGATTGGACGGAACTATATATCAAGCTCATGTTGATAGGCAGGAGCGGGTTTTTCGAAAATGTCAGTTTGTAGCCAGCAAAAGGGAAAAATATATCTATCCCAGAAGGGGTCTCATTTTTTGGGCCCCAATTTTTTCCTGTAACATTCAAAGTAATTGATGTAATTTAGTAAAATCTGATCCAGGCACTTCTTGGTCTACTAGAAACATGAGGAAATCATAGCAAGTGTTGAAAGTGTCCGCCATTAGATTTACACGTGCCCCAACAGCAGCTATACTGCCAGCTTCTAGTATTAGATACATACAGGGGGGAATGGAAATTTGCATTTCATACAGCAGTCCTAACCCAAGATAAGCACATGTAAAATGCTCCAAATGAATTAAACAGTCTTTTAAAAAAAAACTGATAGGTCATTAAGTTTTCAGTGCACCAGATAAGCAAAGCCAAGCCACTATGGCAGATCTGAGCCATAATTTGCACTAATTCTGGCATAAGATATGATAAATCTGTTGGCCTCTGGAAGCCATGTTACCCAATAATCCCCATATACTATTATTGTCACTTTTATAGAGTGATGAGAGAAGCAAAAAATGGCAAAAAGTCACAAATGTAGGCTTGCAAAAAAAATTGCAACTTTTATGTACCAGCAAATTTGTGTTCATGGGTTGGAAAATTTCTCTCCACTGGTTTTCTAATCTATTTAATTCTTAATTTAACATTATCATACTGAAATTGCTAAATCCAGGGGGAAAAAAAGATGGAGGGGAATATGTAAACATATTTTAATCGGACCCTTTTCTTTGAAAAATTTTTACAAAATATATATTATAATATATATAAAATTTTATATATAAGTTTCAGGAAAAAAAAAAGGATCGCGGCGCTCGTATTCAATGGTGCCACGGAAAATAATTTACATTTTTTTTTAATTTTTTTAAAAGGAGACATAAAAATCCATGTCAAAGGAATTGGAAAATTTTTAAAATTTTTCAACCCTGTTTAGTGCTCGAGTTCCCAAAAGGGCCTGTTAGTAAGTAGAGGGAAAGAAAGAATGTCAAGATCAAAAAATAGCCCCTCCTAGAAAAGATCACTTAATGATAGGGGAATTTTCAATTTTCTGATAAACCCCTCACAGAACAGAAATTTAAATCTTGGAAAAAGGGCTTTTCTTTTCCCCAAACGAAAACAAAATCAATCCTTTGAATTTTTCCCTGACATTCATCATTCTTTACGAAACTAAACCTCAAACGTCATTTTGATCCCCCTCCCACTTTTAGAATCAGTACTCCCCATCAAAAATTCAATTTGAAATCTGAAGTTGTAGCTCTCAAAAAGGGAAACAGGTTTTTGTCAATAACTAAGATAATACCTTTGCCAAAGGGTGCGGGAACCAAAGAGGAAAGGCCTTCTAGCCCCTAATTTTAACTAATAGACCTACAGATTAAAAAAGTTCAGGTTGAGGGGCACCTGGGGAATAGTGACAAAATAAATAAATTTTTTTATTACCCCCAATAGAGTTTTTGAAAACCCAAAAAAAAGAATTTTGGAGGCAATTTTATTAGCTTAGGGAGGCCCTAAACCGTAGACTGGGACAATGTGTTTAAAAATGGCAGAACTAATAATAAATGGGATATTTTTAAAAAACATCCTAGGCTACCACTGGAGAGGTACATCCCTTTTATGGAAAAAAAAAAAAATTAGAAACAGAAAAACCCAATGGGTCAACAGGGATGTAAAAAGGCAAAAAAAACAAAAAGAAAGCTTTTCCCCTACAAAAAAACAGGAGGGCATGAAAGGCACAAGAAGTATAGGGAAAAAAAAAAAGTGTGTAAAATAAAGATAAAGGAACAAAGCGGGAAGGGAAAACTATTGCTTAGAAAGAAAACTAACCCCAAAATTTTTTTTTTAACAATAAAAGTAAAAAAATAAAACAAAAAAATTTTGGGCCCTTTGAAAATACTGAGGGAAGACAGTAAGGGGCGATGAGAAAAAACAAACGTATTAAACCTTTTTTTTCTCCACGTATTTACCGAGGGGGTGACCTTTCCTTTGAACAGGAGATGTGGGAAAAATCCCCTTAAAAGTTTCTTTTTAACCCGGAAGAAGTGCGCTCCCTAGGAAGATTAAAAAAGACAAAACCCCAGGTCCCAAAGGCTACACCCCGTGCCCTAAGAGAGTTAATGATTCATGATAGGCCCCTATTCTTTAAAATCATGGCTGTCTAAAACGGGTATGTCCCAAAGGTTGGCGTAGCAATGTGGTCAATATTCAAAAGGGTCAAAAAGTGACCAGGAAAAATATAGGCCAGTAAGCTTAACCTCTGTTGAGGAAAATGTTTGAAGTTTTTTCAAGATCTATCCTGGGGTATCTCATGAAAAAAATGTATAACGCCCCTTCCCGCATGGGTTATGAAAGGGTCGGTCCCTTCACACTAACTCATCACTTCTATGAGGAAGCAGTCTAGACTGATCGGGGGGAGGCACTGATTTATATCTAATTTTTCTAAAGCATTTGAACGGTGCCCCATAAAAAGGGGTAAATAAAATGAAATGCTTGGATGGGGGAAAATGTTGCAAGTGGGGAATAACGGTCCGATAGAAAAAAAAAGGGGTAGTAATTAAAGGTACATACCAGACTGGATCGCTGTTTTAGTGGGGGACCACAAGGTCATATTGGGGCCCCTATCCTCTTTTAAAATTTTCATTTAAAGACTTACACGGGGTACCAGTAGAATTCGACTTGCAAAGATACTAAGCTCTGTAAAGTAATCAACACAAAGAGGAAATATTTATTACAAAGGGATCTGGATAAATTGGAGGCCTGGGCGGGGGAAAACAGATGAGGTTTAACCATGTAAATGCAAGGTTATGCACAAGGGGGAGAAATCCATTACATTTTTACAGTTAAATGGAAAAACACTGGGGAAAAGGGGACATGGGAAAAAACTTGGGAATCCTGGTGGACGTAACTTAATTTTTAGCAGCCCTGTCAGGCAGCCGCCCAAAACAAAAAGGAACATGGGGGATTTAAAAGGGGGATAGATGCACATAGAAACATTTTCTCCCATTATACAAGGGCACGGGTTGACCCACATAGAATACTGTGTACAGTTTTGGGCACCATGACAGGGAAAAACTTTTAGCTTGACAGGTACAAAGGGGGGCAACAAATAATAAAAGGGCTGGGGGACTACGTACCAGAAAGATTGGCAGATTAGGGTTTTTATTTAGAGAAAAAAAAGGTTCGGGGGGGCATAAAAATATGTTTAAATACACAAAGGCAAAATAGAGATCTCTCCCCAAAAATTTTTTTATACACAGGGGGTGATCTAGAAAAGGGGCTCCTTTAGTCTTTAGAACGAAAATTTCTACAAAACATAGAAAGGGGTTCTTTACGTAAGAGCATGAGACTATGGGAAATTTTCGCCAGAGGGACTGGGCATGGGAATTCAATAAAACCCAGTTCAAAAAGGGTTGGATGCATTTCGGAGCTAATAAAATAAATTATAGTGACTAGGATTCAGGAAGGGTCTTGTCCAGGATTTTTCTGATTCCCAAATTGGAGTCAGGAAAAATTTTTTTCCCAAATAGGAAATTTGGGTTCAAATCATTGGGGGTTTTTTTCCTTCCTCGGATCAACCCTAAGCACAACAGGCTAACTGAGGGCACTTTTCTTTTTTTTTCCTTACAAACTATGAAACTTTGAAAACCCAATCTAATTTTACCCCTAAAACCCAGGACACCTGTTAAAAAATTTTCAAAAATTTGTGTTGACCGATATACAAAAAATTCAACCATCTGGACAACCCCAAATATCCATTGAAGAATCTCGGGGAATAAAAACCCAAAGGAAAAAAGAGACTTTGTATCCGCCCCCGGGCAAAGGGGGTGGTATTGTTTTATTAAAATTTTTTCGATTACAATGGAATCCCTTTAACATCTTCGACGTTCTTTTTCAAGTATTTGTTTTTTCGATTCATGGTCAAATTTCAGAAAGTTACACAATTTTGGTTCAATGGCTTTTTTGAAGTCTTATAGCTTAAAACAAAGCAATTTTTTACATCAAGGGAAACCCCGCACCATTCTTTTTTTTATTACCCAAATTACATAAGGTACAACTTGTCCACCAGGACGTCCCATTATTTGGGTAAACCTCCCCCAAGCAAAGTATCACATTTTGTGGATTTACACCTCCAACAATACGTTACAAAATTTGGAGATTACTAAAAAATTTAGGTCACCTAATTTTTTCCCTTCATCTTCCCTGAAATCTG
>JAODAL010085955.1:0-10408 GCA_025379985.1 Phyllomedusa bahiana
AAAAATTACTTGTAGTGGTTTAAAAACACTGTGTATTTTACTGAATAGAAAAGCACAAACAGGCTTAATTAACCTTCGGATATAAATTATGCTGCAGGCAAAATTTCTTCTTTGGTGTTGAAAAACACTGTTTCTTTTACTGAATACAACAGCAGAAAAATGCTTAATTAACCCTTGGATCTAAATTGCTCAAAAGAAATGAGATGCCAAAAATTAACAGCTATGTGGCGTGTTAAAATGACGTGTATTTTACTGACTACAACAGCAGAAAAACGCTTAATTAACCTTCGGCTATAATTTATGCTACAGGAAAATTTCTACTTTGGCGTTTAAAAAAACCCTTTCTTTTTACTGACAACAATAGCAAAAAGGGACGTTTAAGTAGCCCTTTGGGAAATATAAATTGCGCAAAAGAAATGACCCAGCCAAAAGGGGTATTTGGATTGAAAAAACGCTGTTTCTTTAACTGAATACAACAACAGGCTTAGATAGCCTTTGGATATTCAATGTGCTCAAGAACTGAGCAGATAGCATTAAAATGTATATACAGCTGAATTGGACGCACACTGGACTTCAATTCCAATACCCCACAAAATCAAAATTAGAACGTAAGAGAGCAGTCTCTGAGAAAAGCTGTGACACCCCCCAAAAATCGCTGTATAAAAGTGAGTTCTTTTGTGTGAGATCTCAGCAACAGGAGCTGCAGCAGCTACAACATGGCACAACGAGAGGAGTTGTGAGCTCCAGCGTGGGCGCCCGGACTTATATAGTGCGGTTGACGTCACAGAATTCCCCGTCCTGATTGGCTTAAATCTCTGCACATGTCATGCAGGCACCCCTTCTTCCTCCCAGAGTGCTTTGCCCATGTAGCGCCATGTGCTCGCAGCCATTTTATCAATCAAAAGCACACTTCGTTCCCGCGAATCACCCCAAACTTCGACTTCGTTCAGAATCGAAGTTTTCCTGAAATTCTAAATGAATTCCACTTCGTTAGAATTGATTCGCCCATCTCTATATAGGACCATTCTGTGCTTCTCCTCTTAGACTTATCCTCTGCCTTTGACACTGTTGACCATTCTCTCCTGCATTAAATAATAATAATATAATAATAATAATCTTTATTTATACGCCAAAAATTTTTGCACATTTTACAAGAGAGGGTAAATTCAGACAAAAGACAGACATTACCATGAAGCTACTTACAGGTAAAAACCCCAAGGGTTTTTATTTCCCCGCTCGAAAGAGCTTAAAAATCTATGGGGGTCCTGGGGGAGACAAGGGGGGAGAATTCTAAATTTATAAGGGCCCTGTGAGTCCCCTAGTGTGGGGGAATGACAAATTTGGTTTGATAGAGGGGGGGGGAAGCAATTAGGGGTTTTTGGGGTGGGGCCTGCCTAAGAAGAGTATTTCGGGGACACTCCAAAACTGCGGGGGGCTAGGATTGTGCCTGAGGGGACGTGGTAGGGGATGTTTCCCAGAAAAGGGGGTGCACAGGGGTCAAAATCTTGAAGAGGGCAGGGGGTTGGGATAAATTGTGGTTGAGTTTGGATGTCCGTAGCGGGAGGGAGAGAGCGGGCAGGGGGGTAGACAGAATAGGAGGGAGATTATGGGGGTGCAGCACGTGGAAGCCAATGGTGAAAGTAATTATTTATCGTATTCTGTACGGAGGGCAACCAGTGCAGGAGTGACAAAAAGGGAAAAGGGCATCTAAAAGGGGGCTGGAAAGAAAGAAAAGGGGCCTGGCTCTGAAACAGGACAGATTGGAGAAGGGAGAGTTTACAGAGAGGAGCCCAATAACAGGGAGTTAAGTAGTCAAGGAGAAAGAATAAAAGCAACAAGAAGTTTAGTGTTTCCACATCGAGAAAGGCGGGTTTTTGGAATGTTCTTGAGGGGCAGTGACAGAACGGGCGGGGATTGGATATTGGGGTGAAAGCAATCAGAGTCTAGTAAAACCCCCAAAACAGGGCCTCTGCCCGGGGTTAAGGTGAACCACACACGAGGAATAACAGATGGGGGTTGGTTAGAGATGGGGAAAACAAGTTCTTTTAGGAGGTTTTGTTAGATAAGAGAGGACATGAGTCAAAGAAGCAGACACCTGGTGTTTTGTACAGGGCGGGAGTGAGGTCTCGGAAAAAGTGACAAATTTGGGGGGGCACAGGTAGGATGGACTGGAAAGCCAAATCTACTTAGGTTTTTCCTGGGGGCTGATAGATTTAGAAGAGGGTGGGCCAAGAACCGATCCCTGAGGGCCCCAACTGCAAAAGGGAAAAGGAGAAGAAGTAGAACCTGCAAATCCTCTCATCCCCGTATCACGGACTCGCCCTTTCCTGGGTCTCCCCATACCCCCTGATTTAACATTCGTGCCCATCCGCACAACCTCCCTCTCGTTGGCCCCAGGGGGGCATCCGTTCTCTTCTCTTCCTATCTACACTCTCGGGCTGGGGACCATAGCACACAGGCTTTCAAAAACCCCAAACTTAATGTAAAGGGAAAACCGAAAAATTTATTATCTTTCCACCATTTTCACTCCATCCCTCCCCCCCCGACTCTCTACAAAGTCAAAGGCTCTACACCCCACCGGTCCCGCAAGTCCCCCTCCTTGGGGGTAAACCTTGACTCCGCTTTTTCCTTCAAACCCCCCTCCAAAAACCCCCACCTCCCCCCCCCGCCCCACCGAAAAATATTTCATGAACCGCTCATTCCTTAACCCTGCACTACAAAAATGCTGGGCCATGCCCCGTCACTCTCTCTAACTCTGTAACACCCCCCTTTCCTTGGCCCCTGTCTAGCACTCCCAGGGGCCCACTGAAAAAAAAATCACCCTGGGACAGACCTCCACCAGCCCACATACAATATCTGCTTTAAAAAAAAGTCCCTTTTTCTCCCCTTGCCACTTTCTAAAATAAACAAAACTATAAACTGCTTTCACCGGAGCGTTTTTGGTGCATTTTTTGGTTTTGGTGGTTTTTGTGCAGAAAGGCAGGCATTTTAAGCGTACATTTTTGCACAAAAAAACGCATCAAAAAATGCACCAAAACCGCCCGTGTGAGAGCCCCCCTAAACACAAGAAAGAAAGAAATAGTGGTGCAGAGAAACCCCCATCACAGAGTCAGGTGTGCACTTGCTTTACAATCAGGGACAAGCCCACACTGACACTACTAAGCACCAACATAACCTACAACCCCACCAATCCCCATCACCAAGTCAGGTCACCCACACATAACACAGCACTGACTCAACACAGAAGTAAAATGACCCCTGACAGCAGGGACTCACGAGACGTCATCTCTGAGGGGAGTTGTTCTCTTCTCCTTTTTTTCTCCTTCGGGCCCAAACCTCCATGATGTCTTCCCTGATGAGTCGTTCCCTTCCATTTCTTTCTCTGTCCGGTACAGAAATGCATTGTTTTCCCTTTTCCCGGGTCACTACTGGTCCCTGTAGAAATTTACCACAATACATCTAGGCTCCCTCTCTTCCAGCACTTTTCCAATCAATTCCCCACACAGTGTATGTTAGACCCTAAAAATTAAAAATTAAAAAATGTCAGATAAGTGGCATGTAAATAGGTAGACTCACATTAGTTAGGTAAACAGGGCCTTCCTCCATTAATTTGGTAGGTAGACAGGACCTACCCCTGTAACTACCCAGGTAGCTGGGGCTGCCCCCAGTAATCAGCCAGGTAACTAGGGCTGCCCCCAGTAATCAGCTAGGTAGCTAGGGCTGCCCCAGTAATTATCCAGGTAGGGCCAGTAATTAAGATGTAGGGCCAGTAATTATAGATGTTAGGGCCAGGGGCAGTAATTAGCATCAGGGCCAGTAGTAGCCCCTCAGGCCAGTAAGTAGGGAGGCAGGGCCAGTAAAATAGGCAGCAGGGCCAGTATATACGTAGGCAGGGGCATATAAAAGCCAGGCAGGGCATCATATAGGAGACAGGGGCAGTATAGCCAGGCAGGCATCATATAGGCAAGGGAGGGTAGTATATTTGCCGGCAGGGGCAGTATATAGCCAGGCAGGGCATCCCTATAGGTAGGCATGGGCAGTATATAGCCAGGCAAAGGGAGTAAATATGCCAGGCAGGCAAATAAACCAGGCATGGGGCAGTATATAGCCAGGCAGGGCATTAAATAGGTAGTCAGAGGCCGTATATAGGCAGGCAGGGGCAAATAGCCAGGCAGGGGTAGAAAAAGGCAGGCGAGGGTAGTATATAGCCAGGCAGGGCATCATATAAGGGAGCAGGGCAGTATATAGCCAGGCAGGGGCAGTATAAAGCCAGGCAGGGCATCATATAGGTAGGCAGGGGCAGTATATAGCCAGGCAGGGCATCAATAGCAGGCAGGGTAGTATATAGCCAGGCAGGGCATCTATAGGTAGGCAGGGGTATATATAGCCAGGCAGGGCATCATAGGAAGCAGGGGTAGTATATAGCCGGCAGGGGCATCAATTTGGTAAGGCAGGGGAATTTTAGCCAGGCAGGCAACATATAGGTACAGGCCAGTAAGTAGTTAAAAAAAAAAAGGCTGCTCGGGAGCCTCCTGGTAAAGAACAGATGGGATCAGAATCCCCAGCAGTTCAGCCTGGCCCGCTGCTTGCACCGCGCGGTGGCAGGCGGCGGCCATGATGGCTGCATGGCTGGGTCGTGACCCGGTCCTGCAAACCCGTGTGGGGGAGGGCGACCATTGCAGCCCCTGTGGGGTGGGGCCGGCACTCAGGCCCCCCGGGGGGAAACACCGGCCCTCGGCGGGCGCTCTGAGCCGGCGCTGCGGCCCGGACCCCAGCGGCCCGACGGGCAAATGCCCGGTTTGCCCCATGGGCAGTCCGGGCCGGCTTGCTCCCCTTCAATCCATCCTCAACTCTGCTGCCCGTCTTATTTACCTCTCTCCTCGCTACTCCTCTGCCTCTCCCCTCTGCCAATCCCTACACTGGCTTCCCATTGCCCAGCACATTAATTTCAAGTTACTAACCATGACCTACAAGGCTCTCCATAACCTCTCCCCTCATTATATCTCCGCCTTAATCTCCAGATACCTCCCCTCACGCAACCTCCGCTCCTCACAGGACTTTCTTCTCTGCTCTCCTCTTGTCAACTACTCACACAACTGTCTCCAAGACTTCTCTGGTGCTTCCCCCACACTCTGGAACTCACTGCCCCAACACATCAGACTCTCCCTCACTTTCACCAGCTTCAAAAGCAACCTGAAAACCCATCTCTTCAGGATTGCCTACAACCTAGATTAATCCCACTATCACTACACCCCACAAACATGTCTGCCCCTCACCTCCTGTCTCCTTCCCCCTTCCTTGTAGACTGTAAGCCTTGGCGGGCAGGGTCCTCTCTCCCTCTGTACCTGTTGTTAGTCACAGATTGTCACTATTGTAATTGTTGGATTTATGTTATGTACGTAACCCCCTTAATGTACAGTTCTCTGGAATCAATGGCGCTCTAAAATAAATAGTAATAATAATAAAATTCTGGAAGAAAACCTGTTGGAGTCTGCAAAAGACCTGAGACTGGGACGGAGATTTATCTTCCAACAAGACAATGATCCCAAACATAAAGCAAAATCTACAATGGAAGGTTCCCAAATAACCGTCTCCAGGTGTTAGAATGGCCGAGTCACAGTCCAGACCTGAATCCAATGGAGAATCTGTGGGAAGAGCTGAAAACAGCTGCTCACAAACGCTCTCTATCCAACCTCACTGAGCTCCAGCTGTTCCCAAACGCTCTCCATCCAACCACACAGAGCTACAGATCTTAACAAACGCTCTACATCCAACCTCACTGAGCTCCAGCTGCTCACAAACGCTCTCCATCCAACCTCACTGAGCTCCAGCTGTTCACAAACGCTCTCCATCCAACCTCACTGAGCTCCAGCTGTTCACAAACGCTCTCCATCCAACCTCACTGAGCTCCAGCTGTTCACAAACGCTCTCCATCCAACCTCACTGAGCTCCAGCTGTTCACAGCTCTCCACCCAACCTCACTCAGCTCCACTGTTCACAAACAAACACTCATCCAACCTCACTGAGCTACAGATGCTCACAAACCCTCTCCATCCAACCTCACTGAGCTCCAGCTGTTCACAATCGCTCTCCATCCAACCTCACTGAGCTCCAGCTGTTCACAAACGCTCTCCATCCAACCTCACTGAGCTCCAGCTGTTCACAAACGCTCTCCATCCAACCTCACTGAGCTCCAGCTGTTCACAAACATTCTCCATCCAACCTCACTGAGCTCCAGCTGTGGCCAATGGAGAATGGCCAAGAATTTCAGTCTCTCCATGTGCAAAACTGATAGAGACATACCCCAAGCGACTTGCAGCTGTAATCGCAGCAAAAGGTGGCGCTACAAAGTACTGTATATACTCGAGTACAAGCCGACCCGAGTATAAGCCGAGGCACCTACTTTTGCCACAAAAACCGGGAAAGCTTATTGACTCGAGTATAAGCCTAGGGTGGAAAATGCAGCGGCTACTGGTGAATTTTAAAAATAAAAATAGATACCAATAAAATTACATAGGCAGTTTAATGTCCCCCGTAGGCAGATATAGGCTGGTATAGGCAGTTTAATGTCCCCCATAGGCAGTTTAATGTCCCCCATAGGCAGATATAGGCTGGTATAGGCAGTTTAATGTCCCCCATAAGCAGGTTATAGGCATGTATAGGCAGTTTAATTGTTCCCCATCAGCTGGTATGGCAGCTATATGTCCCCCTAGGCAGGCTATAAGGCAGGTAATTCGCCCCATAGGCAGGTATAGGTCCTAAATAGGCAGGCTATAGGCAGGTATAGGTCGTTATAGGCTGGTTATAGGCTGGTATAGGCAGGTATAGGACCCCCTAGGCAGGCTATAGGCAGGTATAGGCAGGGTATAGGCAGGCTATAGGCAGGTATAGGTCCCTCTAGGCAGGTTATAGGCAGGGTATAGGCAGTACTAGGCAGGTATAGGTCCCCCTAGACAGGCTATAGGCCGGTATAGGTCCCCTAGGCAGGCTATAGGCAGGTATAGGTAGGATTTTAAAACCAAAAAACAACCACTTACCTGGCTCCCCGCTGCTCCGTCTCCCGGGCGCGCTCCTCGGTCTTCTTGGCACAGGCGGGTGATGTCATCAGGCCGCTCACGTAACGTGATGACACACACTGCCTGTGCCGGAAACTCCGGACAACCGCGAGTCTGCGGTCGCCCGGAGTCCACTGCGGAGCAGGGAGCGCTCGCTCTCTGCTCCGCAGTGGTATCTCTTCACCTGTGTGCGCTTCCCCATACAGGGGAAGAGATCGCTGACAGCGCCTCGGCCATCGCAGTGCTCGGACGCTGTCAGGTACTCGTCCTTCAGTTATATGCGCTCCCTGAGGAGTCGCATATAACTGAAGCGCCCCTGTCGGCGCACGGGCCATCGCAGCGCCCGAGGGCTGACAGTGACTCGAGTATAAGCCGAGGGGGGATTTTTCAGCACATTTTTTGTGCTGAAAAACTCGGCTTATACTCGAGTATATACAGTATTAACTTAAGGGGGGACGAATAATATTGCACGCCCCACTTTTCAGTTTTTTGTTTTTTACAAAAGTTTAAAATATCCAATAAATTTCGTTCCACTTCACAATTGTGTCCCACTTGTTTTTGATTCTTCACCAAAGAATTTAAATGTTATATCTTTATGTTTGAAGCTTGAAATGTGGAAAAAGGTTGAAAATTTCAAGGGGGCCGAATACTTTCGCAATGCACTATATATATATATATATATATATATATATATATATATATATATTTATATATATATATATATATATATATATATATATATTCCATGCTGTATACTTTTTTTTAACTTAGGACCCTATGAACGATTGATGCCACCAAGTGACATCCATCATGGGTATTTGTGTCGGAGCTACCTCAACACAGATCGCTGATGGACACTGCTTAATGTTAAAGTAGCCTAATTAAAAAAATAATACCAAAGACCAAATATTGTCAGTAATTTCTTTTTTTTTTTTTTTTTTTTAATTGACAATTTTTTTGATTTTCAATTTTGAAAAAAAAACAATAAAAAAACGTGCAAATTGACACCTAAAATAAGCACTGTAAGGCATGTGTGCAGGCAAAAACAATGCAATCAACCTAAAGGGAAAAAACCTTAGGTTTGCGATTAAAAAAAGGCCCTTTAAAACTCATTAACCAAATCAAAGACTTCCAGCCCCAAAAAAAAGAAAACGCAAAAAAAAACGCAGGAAGGGAAAAAAAAGGGGTAAGGTAGTGGGGGGGGGGGGGGGGGAAAGGGGGAAGGGTTGGGTAAATGGCCAAACAAGCTGGTGCAAGTCCCATGCGGAAAAAATTTTAAAAAAAAAAAAAACCTTTTTGCATGGGCGGGGCAGTTAAAACCATTCCCGGTTCTGGAGCCCTGGCAGAATCCCCTCTACTTGGGGCGTGGTCGCCTCCATCCCTAAAATTTAGGCACCGGGGCCTGTGGGGATATGTAACAAATTTTGGGAATCCTGTTTAGAAAACCCCTTTTTACCGGCCCCTCAGTAAATAGGTGAGAGGGCCAAAGGGATCCCACCCCAAAACCTCAGCATAAGCTCCCGGGCCCCTTACCAAAAGGGTTGAATAATCGGGCAATCCCAAAAAATTGCGGCAGCGTACCCAAATGGGAGCAAAATCGCCAGCAAACCCCATGGGAGCTGGGGCTCCATTTGTGAGGGGCCTCCGGGGTAGGTACCAAAAGAATAGTATTTTGTTAATTTCTTTATCTGGATACATACTGAGTTTCGCCGCTGCGTTCCAATCACCTGCCAGAGGGGAAGGGGATTTTTCCCACCTAAGTAGCTTTCCCACTTGGCCCGATCTGTGTTGGGGGGTTCGCAGGGGCGGGTCTGAGAGAAAGAGTAGATCGTGGAAATAGACCCTTATGCGTGGCCCCCTTTACAAAAACGCTCGAAAGGAGGGGGATCGAGAGGGGAACTGCCAAACTGGAGGCATGGGATTTATCGGAGGTAATGAAACGGATCTCTCGGGGGATTAATCCCCTCTGAAGGGTGCAAACGGGATCAGCCCCCTGTTCCCCGCCCTACAAAAATCCACAAACCGGGAAAAAATCTGCCCCACCCTGTCCTTGCCACAAAACCAGATGACCAGCAGGGAAAAGGGGGTCCAAAAAAAGGGGGCCATAGGTGAAAGCTTTGGAAGCAAAATGAATCTGGTCCGCACTGATTCCAATCTGCCACGTAAACTTGTTGGGCCCAATATATCCTGTGAGGGGGGGGGGCTTCGAATGCCATAGAAGTCATGGGGGGGATGGGGGAAGCCACCTTTTTTATCTCCCTCCACTTGGTATTTTGCTCGAAGGATGACCAAGCTGGGATACAAAAACAAGTGGGTGGCCCAAAAGTAGTTGAGGATATTAGGAACCGCCAGTCCCCCACGTGTAATTTCTTACTTTTCTATGAAGAGCATCAATTTTTTGGGCTACAACTGGAGGAACTTTCTCAGGGAAGTATAATAAAAGAATATACACAGATGAAAGCAAGACAGAAAGATTATGGGAAAAAAAAAGAAACCCATGTCCCTTTTATAGAAAGTAATTTCCATTATAAGCAAATATGAAATGTACACATGATAGTAATGCAAACTGGGTTAAAAGCTGTGAGTGTATGAACATGTGCCAAGTTCCAGGCAATGATTAGGGGAAGGTTGTAGTGTTCATATAATGTGATATTGTGATTTTCACAAAATTGCAAATCCAAGAAGCCATGCGAAAATCTTTATTTTATCTTTAGTACAAAAAAGAATTTAAGAAAAAAATTAGATAGATTTGATTTTCCAAAAGTTGCTGCTTTTATCTTTTTTAATTGTATGAAAAAAAGACTAAAATTTTGCAGTTTTCCCACGGAGCGCTAACTATAGGCGGACACTTCCTGGATTGTAGCCATTGCTTTCGGCTTGTGCTGGGTATACTGGGGACGGGCAGCCGTCATATCATTATCATCAGAGGTCAGGATTACAACGGAAGGTAACAGTTTTGTTGTGAAGCATTTCTCTTGGTTTATTAAACTTCCAGAGAAACAAACTTGTTCAACAATTAATTAAATTTAGGGCCTAGCGCAGATGTTTAGGTCTTTTTGCTTTTCTGGAGACATTTGTCTCTCTGACTCCATCGTTGGTGGCATGCCCATGGGATGGGAGTCCCCCTCTCTGTCCACAGGGCGACATTAGAACTTGGTGGGTGACAGGCCCCTTCTAAATTGCTTTAAGGCATGAGAATGCACCCGAATGTATGGGCCTGTTCTTCTCAGGGCAACTACAGGACATGTAAGCCAAACCACAAGTCCGGGTCACACCACCTTTACCCCCGGCTTTCTTTGAGTATCATACAGGGCAGTGTGAGCCAATCCACAAGTCTGGCTCAGGGACCACCT
>JAODAL010085956.1:0-10408 GCA_025379985.1 Phyllomedusa bahiana
GGAGGGGGAAAGTATGGGACCCCTTGACAGTAACTTTAAACAGAGATTAGCCACTATTTTGAACTTCGATTATAAAAAAAAGTCTGTACAACATTTTAATATTTCCCTGAAATTCTTCTTGCGTTGTTATTGATAACGATATAATACTCATCAGTTAAGACTGTGACATCCCTGCCGACGTGCTACCATCATCCTACTCTGACTATCTCTATTCTGTACACTTTGTTTTGTTGTGCTTGATTGTATTCTGTGCAATTTAAAATACTGTAAAACTTTGAATCAGAAAAAAAAGAAATTGTTTGAAATGTAAACCCCCTCTAAATTAAAAATGGCTACTCTGCTCTAGGCTTGAATTAATGGCAGGATATTACATTTAGGGTTGTAGTAATCAATGCCGCCTCCACTAGGCCTTTTTATATAAGAAGGAACAGGGTATGCAGACAGCTTCTGACTATCTTTTAGCTGCAGGTCTGCTTTAGTGTTTGTAGTATAAACTGAGATATTAATAACAGTTGTTAATTGACTCGTTTAGCTTGAATGTGACTGTGGCAAATAATATAAACATACTTCTGTTTTCACAAAACAAGTCCCATTGAAAGCAGCGCCTGTACGATATTGGATTTGGAAATACGAACTGTTACCACACCCTGTGGGTTCTGTTATAAGTAAATAATCTAAATTCACCATTACAAACATTCATTAATACAAATTTCAGCGTATTTTTATAGTACAAATGTTCCAAATAAGGCAGTGTTTGAGCTGTGCATATGGCGTAAATGCTGGAACAAGCCCCCTGCGTATATATTAAATGTGTGTAAAGGGCTCTGTGCACCACACAGCAGTAATAAGAGTGTCATTCAGCTTACGTGCCACTGACAATTCATGTATGCGCCGCAATTACGCCGTGTGAACATACCCTAAGACCATTGTGCTTCCAAGAAGGGCGCACTTTATTGTACAGAGAGACACAAGAAAAAAACTTGTTATGTTTGTCTCTGTATGGGCCTCATTTATCAAAACTCTCTAACAGTAAGGGCATGTCCCCACGGCACAGGTTTTCAGCCAGTTTTTCAGGCGGTTTGCAGTTTTGCAGACCACCTGATAAACCGGCCGAAAATGACCACAATGGTGCTCTATGGAAAACCCGTGCAGCAGTCCCCACCGCACGGGTTTTCCGCCTGGCGGTTTTTCCGCCCGCAAAACATTCTACAAGCACAACCTTCCATCCGTTTTTCGGATGGAATCTGTGCTTGTGAATGTGTAGGGGGAGAGCTTTTCCCTGCTCATTGTTGAGAAAAGCTGCCCCTGCGACCGTGGACACGGCCGCAAAACAGGACAAATACCGGTCGGATAAACCGACCAGTATTTGTCCCTTACCGTGGGGACGCAGCCTAAGAAGAAACAAAAAGTTTTTTTCAGCTTACCCTCAGTCCGTTCGTACGGGGTTGTTCATACAGGATTAAGGCTTTATGACAAAACGCGTCGGTTGATCCAATACCTATGTGACCCATTCCTTCCATATAGTGGGTAAGGCTGCTATCTTGCTGTATGTACCTTTTGAAAAATTTTTAAATACGTAAAATAAAAGTTTCAAGTGTTTTAAACGAAGCCCTGGAAGTCTGTGCCTGCAATACTTGCAATGTTGAAACAAAGTGGATGCTGGAATCAAGGTGATTGGACGCAGCCTAAGACTCTTTTTTGGCCAATCACAGCCCAGCTTCTATTTTTTATACTGCTCTAGGAAAATGAAAGCTGAGCTCTGATTGGTTGCTTTGGGCAACAAAAGCAGTCTTAGGCTATGTTAACATAGCGTCTTTCAGGACGTATTTCAGGGCGTAATTGCGCTGCAATGTGCCCTGCTATACGTCCTGTAATTACTGTAATCACAGCTCTTTATAGAGAGCTATGATTAGCTTCCACCTTCCCTGCCGCGTATTGAACGCCAGGGGAAAGAAGTGCCGGGGCTCTGATCTAAACACCCGGCGTATTGCAGCGTGATTTAATGCACCTAAAAACTGCCGCGGCGCCGACAATTTTTCGAACATGGCGCCTAAAGAGTTGAATCAGAAATTAATGAACAAAGGAGAACTTAAAAAATTATATGAAAAAAACACCCAATTTTTCAAAATGAAAAAATTATATATAAGGGTGACACCAAATAGTCAAGAGGACCAAACACCAGGAAAAAGACAACCACAATAAAGATTTCACTGTGGAGCTTATATTTTAGTGGATTTGCACAGAATCTGTGATTAGGGAAAAACGTCAACTAAGGGCACGTCCCCACGGAAGAGGACAAATTTTTATTTGACAAATACCGGTATTTGTCCGGGGGGGGGAGCCCTCACCCTTCCCATCCACATATTCTGTCTGAAAACCGGACGGAAGAATGTGCATGTTCAATCTTTTTTGGGCGGCCCGTGGACGGAAAAACCGCCGGCCGGAAAATTCCGTGTAGTGGGGACTGCTGCACGGGTTTTCCATAGAGCACAATTGTGCTAGTTTGCGGACGGTTTTTCAAACGGTTTGCAAAACCGCAAACTGTCTGAAAAAACAGCCACAAACCCGTACCATGGGGGCATGCCCTAAAAGTGCCCAAAAGCAAAAAAAAAAACAGAACTAAAAAGTCAAATTAAAAACTAAAAACCTCACACACTCTTTGTAGGACCAGAGCAGGTAGGTATACATACAGTATACACAAGATAAAGCCGGAACAGTGAAGCCCTGGATTGCTATGCAGTGCTTTTTTGGTCATGCTATATGTTGTTTGTCTGAATTGATTTTAATCCCTGTAAATGAAACACTTTTTCTGGAATATCATTTTTGCCGTGCTACTCTATATTTTATTGATTTTTAAGATAAAAAAGTTATGACTGTTAGAGCAACTGGAGGAAAAACCTGATCAAGTGGGAACTACAGGATCTGTCCTGCCGTTTATGGGGCTATATGAGCAATAAAGTGGGTATTGTTTGACAGAAATAGATGAAGCGACGGAAGAACTAGTAATAAAACCTTGTGATGGTGAAACAATCATTTATGCAACACAATAATAATCGATTTTTCATTTTGATACTGCAGTCAGGGTTGCCATAATTTTAAATTTTAGGCCCCATTCAGCCAAACATTGAGCCCCTTGTGTATACCAATTCCTATCTTGCACCATACAACATGGACACTTTTTAACATTTTTATCAGGGCTCCTATCAGGAGTTCTTCCGATACTGCCTTATGGCCCCTCTGACTTGGGTGTATAAACAGGAATCATTTAATTGATCGCTGATATGTGACATTAAATTGATGAATTGTTATATAATGAAATGATAAGATTGTGTGTAAATATTTCCTAAAGTCATTATTTGATAGATAAGGCCGGGTATACACACTGCGGCCACAATGCAGCTGAGACAGGGCTAGGACAAGGTATTATAGTGTCTAGCAAACAGGGAAAATGAACCCCTCCCATAGTGACATGACGCCTGTGGCTTCACTCTCCCCGGCCGGAGTGAATAGGGAAGAAAAAACAAAACTGCACCATTTTTTTTTCTTTCGGGCGAGAGTTGTTATAACATGTATTGATAACACTGTCTTTGTTCTGTGGGTCAGTACGATTCCAGCCTTCTCTTTATGAGTCCAGCCTTTTTATTAGTTTTGCTCGAGGGATTGTTTTTCGCAGTCTGAAGTTTAGTATTTAGCACCATTTTTGGATACACGTGACTTTAAAAATCGCTTTTTGTACTAATATTTTGGTGAAGCAACCAAAAAACAAATTTGTTACCAGGTTTTTTTTTATGCCATTGACCATTCAGTATAAATAAGGTTCTTTATTACTAGATCAGACTTTTACAGATGCAGCAATACCAGTTATGTTTAATTTTTTTTTATTATTATTATTTGTAAAATCGAAAATGGGGTGTTTTGAATGTTTAATACTTTTTTTTTTACATTTTTAAAACTTAAACTTATATTTTTAGTCCTCCAAGGTACCTGACCACCAAGGGGCGCGTTCACTATCCTGCAATAGTAATGTATCGCAGAATAGAGTATAATTACAGTGCTCTAATTACTCCCTACCTTATGGTAGATCTGGGGGCATTCATTAGTCCTCCACAGGCTCGGACTAGCCCGCCGGGGGATCGGTGGATTACCCGGTGGGCGCCCGAGCTCCTGTGAGCCCCCGGAGGTAATGCTGCCGCTACTTGGGGCTCGGCCACCGTATCCTGACCCTGTGTCCCGAGCATTCAGAGAAAGGGCCCGGAAGTCGAGGGCTAATGTCCTCGATTCCTGGGGCTGCGAAGTGTCAGCTGAGCAGTTCACCCTGGTTGGCCTAAAGTCTTATGCCTTAAGCCTACCAGGCGCCGGCCTCTAGTGGTGACGTAGGCAGTGCGATGACGTCACATCATCGCACTGCCTACGCCGGGCTTCACTTGAAGCCATCCGGCCCGCTGATGGTCGCATCCGGGAGCAGGAGAAATTTGAGGGCTATTTTTTTTTTTTATGAGAAAGAGGGCCCTGACTATCTGTATGCTACCTAAAATGGGCCTTGACTACCTTCAGCCTATCTAAAGGGGGCCCTGACTACCTCCAGCCTTTTTAAAGGGGACCCTGACAACCTGCAGCCTACGTAACTTAGACCCACCAACATCTACCTGTCACGAGTGTGGTAGTGGATCCTCTGGACCGCCGAAAGCGGTGATGTAAGCCTCGCCAGGGAGCAGAGTCCAAGTAGGTCCCGGTTTTCACCAGAGCCCGCCGCAAAGTGGGATAGACTTGCTGCGGCGGGAGTCTACCAGGTCGCTACCCCTGACTTGACTTGCTTGCGGTGGCAGCCGAGGTTTACCGTGGTACAAAATCGTAAGGCAGGCTCGTAGTCGGGGACAGGCAGTAACTTCAGGACAGGTGGAAAAGGTTCGTGGGACGAAGGTGAGAAGGTACGGTACACGGTAATCAGGACAAGACTTGAATAGACGCTTTCTCTGTAGGCGACAGGCACTAAAGATCCAGCGGGGATGTGCAGGAGGCGTCACCAATATATAGGGTCAGCGCCCGGCAATCAACCAATTACTGGCAGGCTGGCCCTTTAAATTTGAAAGAACTGGCGCACGCGCGCCCTAAGGAGCGGGGATGCGCGCCCCAGCCGGCAGAAGACCGCGGGGAAGCAGGAGCGCGGCCGGGTAAGTGGATCGGCGCAAGGGAACGAGTGTGCCCGTGGCCCGACACGCGAGCCGCGGCACCACTCGTCCCTGATCCAGGGGACACAGTAGGGACAAGAGAGCGTTCCCGCAGCCCGATCCATGGGCTGCAGGACCGCATGTTACACTACCTACAGCCTAACTGAGACTCACCAACACCTACCTACAGCCTACCTAGCTGGGGCCCACCAATCTAACTGGGGCCTACTTATCTGCCTGTGGTCTATTTACCTACCCACCCGTGGCCTACTTATCTACCTTACTTGGACCTACCCACCAAACTGCCTGGGGCCGGCCTACCAACTTATCCAGCGCGGGTCTACCTACCTAAATAGGCCTATCTAGCAACCTGGAGCCTTTCCCATTTGCCTACCTAGCTGGGGTTTGCCTACCTAGCTGGTAATATAATTGTGAGGGGAGCAGCCCACAGCTGTAGCATTATCTCCAGGGGGTTAGTCCTCTCCCCACCCTTCAACCCTTTAGGAAACTGTTCCTCTGAGCTATGGCTTGTACCCGCTCTCCCACCCCTGGGAAGTTTGTACAGAGGTGGAAATAGGTAAAGAGGTGCTGGAAAAGTGCCAATTCTAAAATATTTGTGTGCAACTTCTGCTGGGATGAGTGGTGGCTGGGAGAAAGTCATCATGGCGGTATGGAACGTGAGGAGAAGAAAAGGGAAAAGAACGACTCATGAGAGAAGAGAAGAACTCATCAAAAAGGTGTCTCCTGTGAGTCCCTGATGTCAGGGGTTATTTTGCTTCTATACTGGATCAGTGCTATATTCACATTAATGTGATGTGAACTGAGCTTGTTTCGGACCACTATGTGGTCTCCATATGGCGGTGTTGTAGGTTATATCGGCGCTATTATAGTGGCAGCAAATGATGTTTACAGTGGTGTTTATTTTAGAAGGTGTTGAGGAGTGTGATCAAGGAAAACGTGGAGGGGGATATTTTATGTGGGGAGTGGTCGGGGTTAGGGATCTAGCTTCTTAGCCATGTGTCTATGATCTGTTAGACTGTGACAAATGTGTGAGACAGACAGATATGTGAGACAGACAGATATATGACTCACTTGGTATTGTGTGCTACACTTTACAGTTCTGTTTTGCACACTGTATTATGTGGTAAAATGGGCGCATTTATGTCCGAGAGGCCTGTAATATTTTCAAGTACAGTAGCTGTAGGGTGGGCCCCCACAATCAACTCCACTGTGGCCTCAGACCCCCCAGTCTGACACTGATCCTGCAGCTGCCATGGCTACCGGTTGGTAACCTGCAATCCCAGGAGAGCCAGTCAGGGGGTAGAAGGGATCCTGCTGTCTCGTTGACCACAGCATCTAATTGGTTAAACAGCCAGGATCTGAGTTATCTCTGGTACCAGCCACTGAAGCCAGGTACTGGCTGTAACTAACAGCTCAGTTGGTGAGCCCACTCCTTACATCCTTATGCCCCTCCCTGTCTAGCATGAGTTGGCACCCTAGGCAGTTACCTACCTCTGCCTACCCATCGGCCCGACCCTGAAACTGCACTGATATGCTAGTCATTGCTGTTTTCAGTGACTTCACATGCAAGCAATCTGAATATTGATAGATGCGCGGTATTACAGCAAAACAAAAGTTTACCATGCGGCCATACACAATGAAATATTTGAAGCTGAGGTCGGTTTGAAAATCGCACTTCCTGAGGTGACTGGAGTGACGGCCATATTGTGGCCGCGCCTCGGCTGCAGCTATTCAACCAAGCCTTACAGTGATCGTGTGAAGATTACTAATTTGAATATCTGCTTGTGCAAATGGCTCTTATGTGCCTAGACTTGCAATAGCTGCCACTTTACATTGTATGAAATGAGCTTATCTTCCATCAACAACGGTGACATCATAATGTTGAAGTTGAAACATTCACACCTTTCACATATTTGATCTATAGACTTGATATGAAATAATAACTTAAACTGCAAGACTTAATCAGTCCCATTACATTTAGTGAATATTTCCGTACTTCCCTAGTTATTAGCATGTGAATTATTAAAATCTTATTAGACTTGTTACCAAGGTGACTGGCAATACCTGACAGAAACAAATCTTTCTTTTTTTTTCATTTATAAAATATGGATGTGATTTATGAATCCAGAGGTACAAAATCTTCTACCACTGTTGCATGGGCTTAACAAGATGGACAGAAAGAAGGCAGGTGAAAATTGTAGTAAAGAGTTACATCACCAGCCCCTTCCTGACAGTCGGTCATAATGATATGGCTCTTTGTTTTTCTTTCTCCCCACCTTCCAAGAGCCATAACTTTTTTATTTTTCCATCTATATAGACTTTTATTCTGTGGGACTGGGAAACTGAAAAAAAAAATCTAAATTGGGTTAAATGTGAAAAAAAATTTACTTGGGCCATCTTTGCTGGAGTTTTGATTTTATGGTGTTCACTTTTCTGTTGTATTATCTGTATTCTGCAGGTTGATACGATTCCAGCAGTAGCAAAGATATAGTTTTTTTTGTTATGTTTTAATTTTTTAAAAAATACATTTTCTGTTCCTTAATTTGCATTGCAGCACCATTTTCTGTGACCAATAACTTTTTAGTACTTCCACCTATGGATCTGAATAATGCTGCATTTTTTTGCGGGCTGAAGTGTACTTTTTATCAGTATTATTTTGGGATACATGTGAGTTTTTGATCACTTTTTATTCCAATTTTTAGGGGACGTAAAACCATTTAAAAAAAACGCAATTTTGGCACTTGAAATTTTTTCTCTTCTACTATGTTCAGTGGATGGAATAAATGATGATATATTTTAATAGAATGGACTTTTACGGATGCAGAGATACCAATTATGTGTAACTTTTTTTTTTTGTATTTGTAAGATGGCAAAAGGAGGGTGTGATCGTGAGTATACCCTTCTGAATTGTATGAAGCGTGTTCAAAAATGTAATAGAAATGAATGCATGGGAGCTATGGAAGCCTTCATTAGCCTTCCAGCCACAATGTGAAGGTATCGGTACTCCGCAATCTCGTCACGGGGTGCCTAATGCAATGAGGAATGTTGCACAGCATGGTTTTCATTCATTTACACACAGTGGCCACGATCACCATGGCATCTAAATGGTTAAGCAGCAGGGAATGGAGCTGGCTCCGTTTCCTGCTGTCATTGCTGGGTGTCAACTGCAATTAGCAGCTGACACCAACCTCCTACGTAGAATCCCACTAAATAGGAACTGATCGAAATCAGGACGTACCCATATGTCCTGTGTTGTTAAGGGATTAAAGGGGTTTTCATTCGCTTTTAAAACTCTCCTGCTACCCCCACTGTCCTGAGAAAATAAAATAAAAAAACACAGTAGTCACCTATTACAGCATAGCTGCTCCAGCTCTGCCGCTGTTGTAAAGGTCCCTGCCAATCTGCTTGGTGATGTCATGTACATCGTTCATGTGACCAATCATGTGCCTATATGTAAAGCATGTAACCCCAAAGTGTCACCTCAGCAATGTGAATGATGTCATCCGTGGAAGTCAATGGGGAACAATGGAAGAGTGGCAGCACTGGAATGACGCCACTGGAGCTGGTGAGTACCTTTTCATATATTTTTAATTTCAGGTCTGCTAGTTGGAAGGGTTTAAAAATAGAAAAACGTAACTCACCTGTGAAGCCTGCTCTGCTCCAGCGCTGTCTTTGCTCCCAATGATCCCCGGCAATCACGTTCATGTTCATCAGTCAAGTGCTGCTATCGCCCATGTAACACCTGCAGTGGTGTCTGGCAGCAGATTATCACAATATTACAATTATTTTCTCTCCAACTCTTCAATTTGTAATCTGTAGGACAAAAATGAATAATTTCAGTATAGATATTAGTTATGGTTCTATATAAGACTGTCTCCAGGCATGTTTATCAAGATCATAATGAGCCTCTACAGCCATGGTGGACCCCTACCTTATCTAAGCTCAGCTGACAACTGTAGATAATGTCCATCAAGATCGCATTGAGCCTCCCATAAGTCCGGTAAGCCTTGGTACTTCTCCAGGTTTGCCAAAGCTGTCGGGGTGAATCTGGTTTCATAACCAAAAGTGACATGAAACAATAAGGATGGTCATAAACCTGTTTGGTGCTTACAGGGGTGGAGACAGCCTCTATGTAGTGACAGTATAGAAGCCCCTTCTTATCCCAAATCTCATCATAGGACATCCCCTTCTGTGTCTCTAACAATCCAACAGTATTGTTAGCCAAAAACGTCAAAAAGGTAGTAGGAAGCTCTTTTAAAGGGATATTTCATCTTTTTTCCCTGCAGGGCCTGAGTCTAGCCACGCATGTGCACCTTTTAAGGTGACAGTGGACTTCATTACCTACTGGGCGCCATTTGCACAGGCTGCACCAGTGGCGTGTCTGCCCATGCTGGCCCCGATTCAGCGATGTGTTACTCCTTTTTCAGCTCACTCTCCTAATTTCTGTAGGTAGGAAGAAAATAGAAGAAAGGAGAGAGTGAAACATGACTACAGTGGGTTTGTTTGTAGTCTGTAACCATGGAGACAGATAAGAGCAATATAGCCATTACAGCAGGGTACTTTTAATGAAGTCTAGTTTCAAACGTTTTTTTTTATATTTTTTTTACTTAAGATGCATCAGAGCAATATAATTGGTTACAGATCTGTGCATATCCTTAAAGGGGTTGTCTCACTACAAAGATTAGCATTCAGCATAAAGGGACAGGTAATTGAAGACTTTTCCCAAATATATTGCTTTGTTTATTTGTTTATTTTTGTTTGTTTGCTTTGTTGAGTGCTCTAAGTGCTCACAGGTTCGTGTTTGAGAGCAGGGAGTGACGTCACCACAGGTCGGACTACTGGCAGCTTGAGAACGAGTATTATTGCTAACAAACATAGGAGACTACTTGTTTATTCAGAGCAGATAGCTTCAGAGCTCATAGGTAAGATCTCCTGCTCTCATGTCAGTGCAATTAGGAGAGCTGTGAAATCAGATCTGCCAATCACTGCTACAGAACCACCACAGCCTGACCAGAAGGAGACAGGATGCATGAATCTAAAACTGCTTGTGGCTCACTAAAATAGCATGGTAAGACAACCATTTAAACTTAGCATTTTAATGTGCATTAAAGGGGATTTGCCAACAGACCAAGTACTGACCTCCGTTCAGCATGAGAGCAAGATGTAAACAAATCACGCTGAGTCATGAAGCTGCAGTGGAGAGAGGGAGAGGGGAGGGG
>JAODAL010085957.1:0-10408 GCA_025379985.1 Phyllomedusa bahiana
CGGGAAAAGGTATATAAAATATAACTTTAATAAAATTACGAAAAAACCTAACAATACTGACAGGTCAAATATTTAAAACTTTTGGATATGCTAATTGTAAAAAAAAAGGGGGTCATTTACCAGCCACCTGCCCGTGCCCCAAGATGTATGTGTGGAAAACTATCCGGGAATTTAGGCGGCGGATTTTGGAACACCTGGGGATATTAGAATGACCGCGATACTCCGTTGGCAAGACATATGAATTTGAAACATAAGGACAGCCCCTTATCTATTACATTCTCGGTGGTTGAAATTGTCCATCCTTCCCCTAGAAAGGGGATTTGAGAAGAAAATACTCCAGAGGAAGCGATCTGGATCTTCCGTTAAAAACGCTACACCCAAATGGAATTAATGACTCTCTATCGTTGCGCCATTCATTTAATCTCCTCTAATTTTTTTCCGTGTTATGACTTATCTATTTATTTATTTAATTGTGGTATCATTCATATAATTTTAAATATTGTAGTTGCTTTACCGACTAATTATTTCTGGCTGCTTCTTAGAATGGCAGCATGCATTCAATAACGTTTATTTACTCACATTGGTGTGGATTGTAATGCTTTTATACATAGTAACCATCTCATATGCATTTGAATGGGCTGGTGTTCGTCTGCTGCTCTCTTGGTGTTTAGCAACAACTTTTTTTTGTTGTTGTTTTTTGTTTGCTGCCTTTGTTGTGGCGTTCCCTCCCGGGCGATGTGCTTCATTCTACTTCCGGTCGGTAGAGGACTCTCTTTCTGTGTCCACCTGGCGTGTTGATCCTGAGTTGGACAACGTTATTTAAACCATTATTTCTCCTCTAGTGCAGCGTTCGGAACCATCTATCCGCCCAGCATGCCACCTGGTCGTCCTGACTCTCTCTGAGTGTGAGAAGTGCCTCATCTTTGCGCTCACCTAGTATACCATAAGGGACGTGAGTGTATCCACACGATTGTATATGTTATATTTTTTTTCATGCATGCTGTTACGGTATTCTAGTTCTGGGAACCGGTGTATTTTATTGTTTGTATATATTTGGTACTTACTGAGATTCCTTATAGTACTGTTGCCACTTTAGAAGAGTTTTTGTTCCCTGATGAACCCACTCTATCGGTTGGGGGAAACGCGTCGGGACAGGGATACGTGTATATATAGTCTGTTGTGTGTGGTGACGGATGTTTAGTCTAGGTGGCACTACACACTGTATTTGTATGAATAGGTGTAGTGGGTAAGATACTATCACTAGGCACTTATAGGGTTTCTAGTAATGGTTCCTGGTGGGGTCGCCCTTTTGTGGGCGGGTTCCCCACGTATTAGGCAGTTTAGGTAGGGCAATTTTAGGGAATTGTTAGGTTTTATCAGTAATTTTCATTAAAAGTTATATTTTATATACCTATCTTGCCCAAAGGTATTGATATTCTCTGTGGTTTTTGTCTTATGATTTACGATACTGGGTAATATATATCGAAGTGGCTTTCTCCGCCTGGATAATAATAGGAGTACTGTTGTTGTTTTTTGTAATAAAAAAATTAGAAACAGGAAAAACCCAATGTGGATCAACAGGGATGTAAAAGGCAATAAAAAACAAAAAGAAAGCGTTTCACCTACTAAAACAGGAGGGCAGTGAAGAGGCACTAAGAAGCTATAGGGAAAAAAATAAAGTGTGTAAAATAAAGATAAAGGAAGCAAAGCTGGAGACGGAAAGACATATTGCTATAGAAAGTAAAACTAACCCCAAAATATTTTTTAACTATATAAATAGTAAAAAGATTAAAACAGAAAACGTTGGCCCCTTTGAAAAATACTGAGGGAGAGACAGTAGAGGGCGATGAGAAAAAAGCAAACGTATTAAACACTTTTTTCCTCCCACTGTATTTACCGAGGAGGATGACCTTCCTGTTGAACAGAGAGATGTGGTAAACTCCAACTTAAAAGTTTCTTGTCTAACCCAGGAAGAAGTGCAGCTCCGTCTTAGGAAGATTAAAATAGACAAATCCCCAGGTCCAGATGGCATACACCCACGTGTCCTAAGAAGTTAAGTGATGTCATAGTAGGCCCCTATTCTTAATATTCATGGACTGTCTAATAACTGGGTATGTCCCAAAGGATTGGCGCATAGCAAATGTGGTGCCAATATTCAAAAAGGGGTCAAAAAGTGATCCAGGAAACTAAAGGCCAGTAAGCTTAAAGGGGTTGTCTCGCTAACAAAAAAATAGCTTTCAAATTGTAGGAACCAAAATAAAGACTTTAACGGTGCGGCGCTGGCAAGTGTATGCGAGGCCCGACATCCGGTGTGGATCCTCTTGATCACCGCAGGCAGGTGGTACTGAGGACCACGCCAGGGGTTGAGTCTAAAAGGGGCCCCTGGTCTTCACCAGAGCCCGCCGCAAAGCGGGATGGATTTGGCTGCGGGACCCCCAGTCACTACCCCTGGCGTGGCTACCTGCGGTGACAGCCGTGGTGCGGGACAGGAACACAGGAACGGGGGAGAACATAAGCGGGACAGGTAGAACGCACTCAGGAACACAGCAGGATACGGGAGGGATCAACGTACACATGACACCACAGATACGGCAGGAACTGGACGGGAACACAGGAGGTACAGACCAGGAACACGGCAGGAAAACATCGGGAACGGGAGAGCACATACAGGACAGAACACAGCAGACAACGGAGACAACAGACAGATGGCCAAGCTCAGATGGGAAGCAGCAACTGGACCACAACTCAGGGTTTAAAGTCTCCAACAGCAGACCTGAGATGCTGGCAGGAGCTCCAAGAGGAAGACAGCAAGAGACGTAATGAACTGACCCAGAGCAAGGCAGGGACCTCCTCTTATGGGCAGGGGTCAGAGGTAAAGAGGAAGTAAAACAACAAGTACCCTATAAAAGACAGGAAACTGCAGCGCGCGTCCCCTAAGAGGAACAAGCACACACAGGACCCCAGGAAGCAACAGAACAGGACAGGACAGGTAAGCACAGGAAGGCACGACACGCCGGGGGCCCAAAGGGCCAGGAACCGCGCGTGAACCGTGACATACCCCCCCCTCAAACCCCCCCCTCCTCCCCTTCCAAATCACAGACTGGCATTCCACTTAGGCCAGGGGCCCGCAACTTCTAGGGGGGCAGCCCCAAAACCAAGTACAGCTGTATAATACCAGTATAAGGGAAAACCTAGAAACGGAGGTGCATGGAGGAACAAGCGGGGCACTAGCAAAATGGGAGGGACTCAGAAGGCTCAGGCGGGACCGTAAGCCACGGGACTCAGAAGGCTCAGGGGGGGACCGTAAGCCAGGGGGAACTCAGAAGGCTCAGGGCGGGACCGTAACCCACGGGGACTCAGAAGGCTCAGGCGGACCGTAAGCCACGGGACTCAAAGGCTCAGGCGGGACCGTAACCACGGGACTCAAAAAGGGCTCGGGGCGGGACCGTAAGCCACGGGGACTCAGAAGGCTCAGGGCGGGACCGTAAGCCACGGGACTCAGAAGGCTCAGGGCGGGACCGTAAGCCACGGGGACTCAGAAGGCTCAGGGCGGGACCGTAAGCCACGGGGACTCAGAAGGCTCAGGGCGGGACCGTAAGCCACGGGGACTCAGAAGGCTCAAGGGCGGGACCGTAAGCCACGGGGACCAGAAGGCTCAGGCGGACCGTAAGCCACGGGACCAGAAGGCTCAGGCGGGACCATTGAGCTAGGCCAAAACGTAAGCCTGGCGGGACCATGAGCAGGCCAAACGTAAGCTCGGGGCTGGACCATGAGCTAGGCCAAACGTAAGCTCGGGGCTGGACCATGAGCTAGGCCAAACTAAGCTCTGGGCTGGACCAGAGCTAGGCCCAAACGTAAGCTCGGGGGCTGGACCATGACTAGCCAAACGTAAGCTCTGGGCTGGACCATGAGCTAGCCAAACGTAAGCTCTGGGCTGGACCATGAGCTAGGCCAAACGTAAGCTCTGGCTGGACCATGAGCTAGGCCAAAAACGTAAGCTCTGGGCTGGCCCCATGAGCCAGCGGAACAGACAGAGACAGACACGACAGCAGGCAACGCCAAAAAAACTGGGCGAGGTCACCCCGGCGGGAATCCATGGTCATTTCATACTGTAACGGTGCGGGCCGGGCAGATGTATGCCGAGGCGCCGACATCCGGGTGGGGATCCTCTGTGAATCACCGCGGGCGAGGTGGTAGCTGGAGGACCACGCCAGGGAGTTGGAGTCTAAGGGTGCCCCTGGTCTTCACCAGAGCCCGCCGCAAAGCGGGAAGGATTTGGCTGCGGGACCCCCGGGTCACTACCCCGGGCGTGGCTAACCTGCGGTGACAGCCGAGGTTGCAGACAGGAACACAGAACGTAGGAGAACATAAAGCAGGACAGTAGAACGCACTCAGGAACACAGCAATACGGGAGGATCAACGTACACATGACACCACAGGATACGGCAGGAACTGGACGGGAACACAGGAGGTACAGACCAGGAACACGGCAGGATACATGGAACAGGAGAGCACATACAGGACAGAACAAAAGCAGACAACGGAGACAACAGACAGATGGCCAGGAGCTCAGATGGGAAGCAGCAACTGACCAGCAACTCAGGGGTTAAAGTCTCCAACAGCAGACCTGAGATGCTGGCAGGAGCCAAGATGGAAGACACAAGAGACTGTAATGAACTGACCCAGAGCAGAGGCAGGGACCTCCTCTTATAGGCAGGGTCAGAGGTAAAGAGGAAGTAACAGACAAGTAACCTATAAAAGACAGGAAACTGCAGCGCGGCGTGCCCTAAGAGGAACAGAGCACACACAGGACCCCAGGAAGCAACAGAACGGGACAGGACAGGTAAGCACAGGAAGGCACGACACGCCGGGGGCCCAAAGGGCAGGGAACCGCGGGCGTGAACCGTGAAAAAGGACTTTTCCAAATATATTGCATTGTTCCTCGTTTTCCCCTAAAGAGAACAGGAATTATTACCTCCCGGCTATTTCATTCCCCAGTAATGACCTTAACAAACTCCCCAGGCTGTTTTTTCAATAGATAACAGAAGTGAGCATCACACCGTCCAGTGTCACAGGTCCCGCTGCCGACAAATAAAAGCTTGATTTATCCAATAAACACTCTTAATTTGGGCTTCTGTTTTGGGGATCAGATAAGTTCCTGTCACGTTCACCCACGACCGCTCTGGGGCCCGGTCCCCTCAGTCCCGCCGCTGCTGCGACATCCCTTGGTGTCCCTGGGTTCTCTGCACGCACCTGTCTTGGCTTTCCCTTTCCCCTGCTGGGGCCTCACCATCTCGCTTCCTCCAGCTCCTTGGCGTCCTGTGCCACAACCTGCTCCCTCTAGGGCACGCGCGCGTCACTGACCGCATTTATTGACACAGTGTTCCTGTTTCCTGCTAAGTGACCCCTGACCTCTGGCTATATAACGAACTTCCTCCCTGTCTTCTGTGTCAGTTTCGTTTTGTCTTCTGCACTTGAGCGTGACCCCTTAGCTGCTGTACTGCGCTGTCTCAGTTATTTGTCCTTCTGCTTGTTATCCTGCTGTACATCTGCCGCTGTACCTGCTGCTAAATATATTCTGGCACCTATCTGGGACTTCGTCTTATGTTATCTGCAGCATCCGTTTATCAGCCTCCAGTACCCAGCCCTGCACTTCGGCTACCCACCGCCCGCATCTGCCATCTGTGCCTGCGGTAGGCCCTGAGGATCCACACCCGATATCAACGGTTGGCGCTTCGGCATATGTTTGTCATCGCAATCCGTTACAGTACGAACTGACCATCAAATAGGATCCCGCCCCGGAGTGACCCTGCCTACCTGGTACTGTGGTGAACCGACATGGCGTCCACCTGGAGCAAATTCCGTAAGCTTTCAGACCATCACCACCCTTTGGACAATCATGTCTGCACTGGCATCTACAAACCCCTCCACCACCTGCTGTGGCTCCGCCTCCTGCTGCCATGTCCAGTCCTAGCCTCACTTGCCTCTGCCTGCCCGTTATTCTGGAACCCTCATACGGTTTGCGGCTTCCTCAACCAGTGCACCATCCATTTTGAGGTCCTGGCTTATAGTTCCATTCTGACCGTGCCAAGGTCCCCTTTCAAACATTAGCCTGCTGTCAGGTGAAGCCTTGCCTGGCCGCACCTCTTTGTAGAAAAGGGGAAACCGCTGACAGGGGACCTCCAGAGTTCCTGAGTGCTTTCAGAAAGGTCTTCGAGTTACCTGGCGCAACACTCACTGCATCGTCTCTGCCCGCTTCCGTCAGGCGACTCCACCGTGGGGCCCTATGCCATCCAGTTCCGTACTCGGCCTCTGAGCTTGCCTGGAACAACGAGGCCCTTGTTGCTGGCCTTCTGGGGAGGTCTCCCATGGACGCATCAAGGACGAGTTGGCTGGTCGTGATCTACCTACCACCCTGGACGACCTCATCGCTTTAGCTACCCGAAACGACATCCGTTTGCGGGGAGGGAGTAGAGCTTCGCCAAAACCCCGTGTCCTCTCGTCCTCGCAAGCTTCCCCTCGTCTTTACCTGAAACCACGAGTCCACCTCGCCTGACACCTGCGTTTTTCCAAGATGAGCCTATGGGGTCAACCGTACTCATCTCACCACAGAGAACCGCCCGTCGACGCAGCTTAAACCTGTGTCTGTACTGCGGTGGTACCCGTCATTTCCTCAAAAACCTGCCCAGTCCGCCCACTGCGCCCCGGAAACCCAAGTGCCATGGTGTTTTGGGTGAAGTGACCCTGAATCCCAAAATGCCTTTGCTCCTCGTCTGACCACTTCATTCACTCTACGTTTATCATCTGGTGCCGCCTATGAAGTTCCTGCCTTGCTGGATTCCGGCCCTCTAGAACTTTATCCACCCGTCTCTGCTGGAGAAGTTCTGCCTGCCTGTCTCCCGTCTAGAGAACCCCTACGTTTTCTCTCCATCAACGGGGGGATCCTGAAGGAGGCAGTCAAGTTCCGTACCCAGCCTGTGTCCTTGAAGGTTGGGAGTTCCCACCAGGAAAATCTGTCCTTTTACGTGCTGCCTAGTTCGTCTGCTCCAGTCCTCCTCGGGCTCCCGTGGTTCCAGCTTCACAACCCAGTGGCAAGCATTGCCACTCTAGCTGTCTCAAGCCCGCCCATCTGGAGCAGCCCTGCCCCCCCGTTTCTCTGCCCGTATGTTCTGCTGCCAATGGAAGAACCATGTGTGCAGGAAGAGCCTCTGGTCTGCAAAGACACCTCTGACTCCCACCCACCCCACCCCCTGCCTACTATTTTCTGCTTCTTTTCCTCAGGGGCCAAAAATTTACCCGGGATTCGCTGGACACCTCCTCGAAGACGGCTCCTGGGATACCGAGGAGGAGGGGTTACCCCAAGCTGTTTTGTGGGTACCCGCAGCCCGAGGGGAGGCTTAAAGGGGGGGGGGGGTACTGTCACGGTCATGCCACTGACCGTCACGTGCCCGTGTCCCCTCATTTTCCCGGCCGCTGCTGCGACATCCCTTGGGGTTTCCCCGGTTCCTCACGCACCTGTCTTGGCTCCTTCCACTGCTGGAGCCTCACCATCTCTGCTTCCTCCAGCTCCTTGGCGTCCTGTGCGCACACCTGCTCCCTCTAGGGCACGCGCGCTCACTGCACCCCATTTATTGACACAGTGTTCCTGTTCCTGCTAAGTGACCCTGACCTCTGGCTATATAACGAACTTCCCCCTGTCTTCTGTGCAGTTCGTTGTTGTCTTCTGCACTTGAGCGTGACCCCTTAGCTGCTGTACTGCTGCTGTCCCAGTTATTTGTCCTTCTGCTTGTTATCCTGCTGTACAATCTGCCGCTGTACCTGCTGCTAAATAATTTTTCTGGCACCTATCTGGACTCCCGTCTTATGTTATCTGCAGCATCCCGTTTATTCAGCCCCAGTACCCAGCCCTGCACTTCGGCTACCCACCGCCTGCATCTGCCACTGGCCTGTGTAGGCCCTGAGGATCCACACCCGGATATCAACGGTTGGCGCTTCGGCATATGTTTGTCAGGGGCAATCCGTTACAGTCCTGCTAGTAGTTTGAGAAGCTAACTGATCTAATTAGCAAATGAAAACACGCACTGAGCACGGAGCTTATGCCAAAATTTGTCTGAACCAGGAAGTGACAGAGAATTTCTTTCATGCTTTTTTTGAAACACTTTGGGGGGAAACCCCCTTAAACCTCTGTTGTAGGTAAAATGTTTGAAGGTTTTCTCAGAGAAGCTATCCTGGAGTATCTCACTGAAAATAAATGTATAACGCCATTCCAGCATGGGGTTTTATGAAGGATCGGGACTGTCAGACTAATCCATCAGCTTCTATGAGGAAGTCAGTGCTAGACTGGATCGGGGTGAGGCACTGGATGTCATATATCTAGATTTTTTTAAAGCATTTGATACGGTGCCACATAAAAGGTTGGTAAATAAAATGAGAATGCTTGGGCTGGAGAAAATGTGTGCAAGTGGGTTTAAATAACTGGCTCACTAAAAGAAAACAAAAGGGGAGTAAATTAACGGTACATAACTCAGACTGGATCGCTGTTACTAGTGGGGTACCACAAGGGTCAGTATTGGGCCCTATCCTCTTTAACCTTTTCATTTAATGACTTACACAGGAATACACAGTAGAATATCGATCTTTGCAGACGATACTAACTCTGTAAAGTAATCAACACAATAAAAGGGTAATATGTTATTACAAAGGGATCTGGATAATTGGAGGCCTGGGCAGGGAAATGGGAGATAGGTTTAAAAATTGATAAATGCAAAGGGTTTTGCACATGGGGAAAAGAAATCCATTACATGATTACATTTAAATGGAAAAACACTGGTAAAAGTGACATGGAGAAAGGGCTTGGGAATCCTGGGGGACAGTAAACTTAATTGTAGCAGCCAGTGTCAGGCAGCAGCAGCCAAAGCAAATAGATCATGGGGTGCATTAAAAGGGGCATAGAAAGCACATGATGAGAAACATTATTCTCCCATTATACAAGTCACTGTTAGTCAACACATGGAATTTTGTGTACAGTTTTGGGCACCAGTTCACATGAAAGACATTGTAGAGCTTGAACATGTACAAAGTCGTGCAACAAAAATAATAAAAGGACTGGGTGGACTACAGTACACAGAACGATTGGCAAGATTAGGGTTATTTAGTTTAGAGAAAAGGCTGCTTCGGGGGGACATAATAAATATGTTTAAATACATCAAAGGTCAATATAGAGATCTCTCCCAAGATTTATTTATATACACAGGGCTGTATCTAGAACAAGGGGCATCCATTACGTCTTGAGGAACGAAAGTTTCTACATAAACATAGAAAGGGATACTATACTGTAAGAGCAGTGATACTATGGAATTCAATCCCAGAGCGAATTTTCATGGTGAAATCAATAACCGAGTTCAAAAAGGGTTTGGATGCATTTCTGGAGCGTAATAATATAACAAGTTAAAGTGACTAGGATTCAGGAGAGGGGTCATTGATCCAGGGATTTTTCTGATTGCCAGATTGGAGTCAGGAAGGAATTTTTTCCCTAAAATGAGGACAATTGACTTCTACCTCATTGGGGGTTTTTGCCTTCCTCTGGATCAACACCTTAGCACAACAGGCTGAACTAGATGGACGACTTGTCTTTTTTTAGCCTTACAAACTATGAAACTATGAAACTATGAGAGAAGAAAAGAAAAAAAAAACAGTGAGAAGAGAGGTGAGCCTATCGGTATCACTAGCCAGGCACTAGCTCAGTGTGAATAAGAGTACAGTGAGTCCCTGGCTAAATAACTGGAAGGGCCTTGAAGTGTACCTATGGAGCATATAACATGGCAGGAAGATATGTGGGCAGGGCAGGTATAGAGACTACTTCTGCAGGCTAAAGGAACTATGGAGAGAAGAAATTGTGATTTGTGTAGCTAAACTGCAGACAGGTAACTTTTAATTTTACTTTAACTTCTTTTTGTCTTCCTAGGACACTTAATTACTACTAATATGATCATTTATACAATTGCCACTCTCCTATTATTCCCTACCTCTCAGTCTTCGTTAGGCCCAGGCTGGGATGATGGGTGGCCGAAAGTAGGTCACCAATTCATGAAAGGCATAAAAACTGGTGCAAGGAGGTGTGAAGTGGGTTGAATTTTCCTTTGGGAGGCGCTATAGTCCTTATTTGTCTATGGCACCAGAATACCTTGTCCCAGGCTTGATAATGCCCCTAGCTGACAAGGTCCAGAGATTTTTATGATCCTGGCTGCTATCATGGGGTACTAACTGTAACTAACAGCTGCCCTCTCCATGTATAGCGCGTTCCTAGGATTCCCACCCTGATACTGTGACCAGGCTTGAACTTTCCCACATGAAAACAGGGACAGTGCCCATTGGTTCCATGAGCATGGCTGACCTGGAGTTGATTTTT
>JAODAL010085958.1:0-10408 GCA_025379985.1 Phyllomedusa bahiana
CGGGCAATGCAAAAAATAGGGTGCTATTTCACTGAAGCTTGAGAGGACTAATATAAGTAACAGCACCCCACAAGGAAGGGACACCCTGGACTCAGACTGTGGAGGATGGCAGACTCAGAAATAAAATTGGGTGCTATGTCAACATGGCATGCAAGGACAAATATGAGTTAGAAATGAAGACATGCACCCCAAAAGAAAATGACACCCTGAACTCAGGCTGTTGTGGATGCTGGCTACGCAGGAATAAAATTTGGGGCTTTATCACAGTGGCTTGAAAGTACAAATATGAGCTTGAAACGCAGATGTGCACCCCAAAAGAAACTGTGGCTTGAGAGGAGAAATATCTCTGATGCAGGATCTGTGCCCCACTGGAGCAGGCCTCCCCCCCCTCCCCCCTGCCCCATGCAGCTATGCTGTTCAGAGCATTGGAACTGTTTCCAAATCTCTAACACTAACTAGAAGTCTGTGATCTTGCTGTACCCTAAGCTAACTAATCTATCTCAGATGCTTTTTAGTTGTAAAATCGCTGGGAAACAATCTCTAATATAATCGCTTTTAAAAAATCTGAGCGGAGAGACAGTGAATGATCCGTTCTGTATGCTGTATAGAAGCTAATGGTGCCGAGCAGGAAGTGCAATGACATGGATAAAACGAGGTCATGTGATTTCAGCAGCCAATGAGATCCCAATACACCCCTACACAGCCCAATGGTGAAATTCTTCACCCCACTCCCCGTGGTCTGCGCTGATTGGCTGGCCACCAAAATTACAGGAAGCGCCGAAAATGGCGCGATCTGAATCCGCAATTTGCGATTATTGATCAGATTTTAAGAAAAATAATCTCTTTATCACAGATCCCAGTTTTAAGTGAAAATCTGCCAGATTTCAACTTTTTTCGATTTTATCGCTCAACATTATTTGTGTGCAGAAGGATGCAGAAGCAAAAAGTTGGAAGTCCATTGCCGAAGGCAAACAACCTGACTACTGCATGAGGGGATGTCCCATGGCCAGGAGGCATCGTTGTCCAGCAAAGTATTCATCCACTGCTGGAGAAACCGTGTTGCTGAGGGACCTGCATGGTGCCATAGCCATAACCAACTGGACCAGCTGTAGTCTGCTATCACCGTCCAGCAGGGGGAGCCTTGTTGGAGGTGCCACAGAGCAGAGGGATGTGCTCCCTAACTGCCCTCTCAGGAGGATGACATATAGGTTACAGCTGCAAGCCCTGGAGTTGTAGGTGGGTGGAGCCCCAGCCCTGGCTGACATGGACAGTCAGCAAGAGAAGTCCAGACTGCAACCAGTTGTCATTCATGGTAAGTTTGCTCCAGTGGGGTGTATTGTGGGTTAGGACTGCCAGGCTTGGGTTATTTGACAAGCAGGGTGGACCAAGCAGAGGCCCAGACATGCTGCCTGTGCAGGTAAAGAGTGCAGAGAGCAGCAGGACTGTGAACTGTGGACTCGGTGTCTTCCATGCAATATTACCTGTGGGGAATGGTGACTCTTATCAACTGTGTTATGAATAGTATGCCGAAAATGGTAAAATGTAACTAATAGCTATGTCAGGGGGAAGTTAGCTGTGTCACAAAGTTAGCTTCAGTTACTGCTATGTGTGGACAAGCTGTTAAAGTTGCTGTAGAGGAGAGCAGCTTAGGTCTGCCCCCGGAGGTCACGGTTGTCAGAGCTATGGGTGAAGCAAATGCAGCGTGTGAACTAGCTGCTAAAGACACCGCAGCCAGAGAAGCAGAGGGGATTAGCTCTAGTGTGTTCCTAGAGGTCATGGCTGGCAATAGCACAATGAGTGCAGGTGGCATTTGAAAGGAAGATATTTTGTTTTCCAACACTTTTTTTGGCCAGCAGACCTCTGATAGCAGTTGAAATTGTCCCTGTGTTTTCAGTTCTATTGTAATCACTGTGTGTCAGTGTTCCAAAAAACTGGCATAACTTATCCCTATATCTTTTAAATAGTTTTATTGAAGTCTGTGCGTCTGTTTGGCGCAAAGAGCTCAGTTGTATGCATATTGTGTTATACATATTTGATAGCAAATTACGCCTGTAGTCAGTGGTGCGAAGAAGGCTGCCATATTAATCCATATAACATTAAAATACTCTTATTGACTCCTTCTTCCGGCACTTTTTAATCTGTGGGTCAGACAGGTTTAAGGGTCATGTTGCGGTCCAGGACAGGGATAGTCAATGTCCAGTTCAACTAAAATGGTGGTTCAAGTAATACTGCCTTCTGGCACTTTTTAATTTGTGAGTCATGCAGGTTTAAGGGTCATGCTGTGGTACAAGTCAGGGATAGTGAATGGTCTGTGATTTTTTTTCTGTGACTTTTATAACCTAAGTGTGTTGCCTAAGATGTAGCACGTATCTAGTTTACTGTTGTGGATGTTAATTCCAGCTTCTCCACCCCTGTTTGGGTGTAAGAATGAAGGTGTTGTTCCTCTCCCATAGACTTTAATTATCATCGGCGATAATCTGTTATCGACTATCGTCATGATAATTGTCGATATCGACTATCGAATCGATAACAATAGTTGACACAATCGCTCGTCACTAATGTTGATTATTCAGATGGGCGTGATGAAAATACCTGTGTAGAGAAAATGTTTGCTGAGGCAGATTATGTGTGCAGCCCTGAGCAGTGTATTCTAGAGAGGGAGGTCTGGGATGGAGATCTGCATTGAGGCACTGCAGAGTATGAAGATAAATGTCGTGCTGTGACCTGTAGTCCACATGAAGTTACTTGCTCCAATGGTTGCTGTATTTCCAATATCTTTTACTGGAATGGTCACAAAGACTGCAGTGATTGTAGTGATGGAAAGAGTGAGCTGCTAGACACAGAAACAAAGAGGGTTTGCTCAGGTGCTAGTGAGGGGCAGGTGAGCATGTTTGAATCCTCAGATGGTAAAGAGAAGCCTGACTTTGAGGCAATTGATATATTTTCCCCAGAGATTATGGAGAAAAATAGTAGCAGTATAATGGTGGTGGTATGACCTGTGAATTATGGTGACATAGGGGTCGGTGTCATTTGCAGCCAGATGTTCTCTGCACCTAAAGGTGTTACAAATGTAAATGAGTTGCTTAATGTGAAAACGGCAAGTCTGGTGTTTGAGAGGGAGACCCATGAGGATGATGGCCGGTCTGCTATGACTGGTATCCCGTTTATAAAGTTATCTGCCATTGACTCCAGTGCACGGTGTGATTTTAATGGTGAGCAAGATGCAGGAGTGACTCTGATACAATCTGATAGCTCTTACTTAGAGGCTGTTACAGGGGATGTGAAGGAAACGTCTCCACATGTTGTTGCCGAGGGTCTGCTGCTAGACTGAGCCAGTGAGAGGTGTGCACAGGGGAATGAATCCTCTGATATTGGTGAGGTGCCCAGTAGCGTCTTTGTGATTGACAAATTGTCTATAGAGGTTGGCGACTCTGAACCTAGTAGCTTGTGTGCTGATTGTGATGAAGTCCTTATTGCAGAGCATACATGGTTTGGGGCCCTTGTGGTGAAATGTAAGCATTCTGAGATGGTCACCAGAGGTCAAATACCTGCTGTGAGCTGTAAAGCTCAGATGAGTGCATGGTATGAGCCCACAGCAGAGCTGTATGTGAACAATGTCATATCTGCCCCTGAAGATGGATGGAAAATGTTGCCCCAAAGTAGGAACTTTGACCCCTGAGGCAGGGTTGTGCAAAGTGATCAAGTCCTATGGCCTTTATCAAAGGGGGTGGGATACGTTTCAGAGCGACCTTAGGTGGTTGCATGGTGTTGCCAATAGGCGGTGTACAGCAGGTCATCTACTTGAAACGTGTCATCTGCTAGAACGTGCCACTGAGGGCATGGTCTCGGTGAGGGAAGCTAGTTGTTGTCTTTCAGCAACAATAGGTTGCTGACACCTGTACGTAGTACGGCTGATGCCCAGCCATTATAGGCTGGCTTTTCCCAGAACAGCTTCAAGCGAAAGTATAGCACTAAACCACCCAGGTTACATGTACGGCATTAGCAGGACCCCCCCTGCATGGAGACATACCACATGAGAACAATATGCCGTAAACCATAAATGTTCTCTTTGCGTTTTTATGGTTATTTTTATTATTTTTATATTATAGAACAATCTTCACCAATATTGCCATAATAAAGCGTTGGCTGAAATTTTATATACTTCTCATATAAGCACAACAAAAGTTCAGGAAAATGTAACCTGGAATCCTCAGTGAGGTTAAATGTCCCGAAGGGTCGGCAGGTTTCCGCCAAAGGTATCTACTGATTTCGATGCCTTTCAACAGAGATCATAGGAGCAGCCGGTTTAGATGTCCTCCAGAAGAAACACCACACGACGTCGTGTGGAGTGGTACGGTGCTGTGTTTATATTTACAGACTACAAGCAGATACTGAGAATTACCCCAATTATGCAAATCAGCAGAAATGGTACAGTGTGCAATGTTGCCATTTATGTTAAGGGGAGGTTTTGGTACATACTTTGTGTGAAGCATGAAAAAATATCAGAGAAAATTTTTGAAAAAGTAGTAGATTTCAAAATTAGAATTTTTCTGGTTGTAAGTCTTATCTCAGAAAATAGTTAATAGTTATCATTTATCATATGTATATTTTATGATATGTATATGTATATCATTTGCTAAGCAGTTTTTTTAATTTTCAAGAACATTTCCAAAACAATTATTTTAGAATGTTTTTGACACCATTTCACGTTTACAGAGCCCTCGAGGTGCCAAAACATAGAAAAAACCCTAAGAAACCAGGAATTTATCTAGAGGTGTAGTCAGGGGCATTGCTAGGGTCCTAAAACATCCGGGGCCCGGGCCCTTTGTGTTACATTTTGCTCAGATGGGCTGGGTGCACACGACATTTTGCACGCCACATTGTGAACAGCGGCATGTATTTTACAATGAAAAAACTAATTTTACATGTATTCTACATAGATACTGTCCATCACCTCAGCAGTCATTGTACAATGAAAATCAGTACTGACAAATTTGCTTTTTCAAAATCGCTCACCTCCTTATGACAGCGCAATACCTTATAAATAACAGTCACCAAATAAGACACATGGAGCAAATAGACCAGACGAATGATTGTGACAAAAAAAAAAAACCTCCTGCAAAACCAAGACCCAAAACTATTACTACTTAAGGATACAATAATTCTGACAGACCATGACCGAACGCGACCACAACATGTGACTATCAGTTGTGCACAGGCTCTGAAGACATATATTAATGCCATACAGGGACCATATAGTGGTAGATACTAGTTGTATGTAGACTCTGCAGAAATATAAGTGATTATACTGCAGTTACATAAAGTGACTTAGAGGAGACGTCTTTTCTGATTGGAGTCGTTCACTTTCCCTTCTCTTCTCTTCTCTTCTCCATCTGTTCCAGACGGCCATGATGATTCCTCCGACCACAATTCCTCTCTGCAAAATGTACCGCACAAATATTTTAGAATCCTCACTTTTCCAGCACCATTATACAAACAGACCTACTGGGGGGTTTATAACTCCCTTCCTAATGGGGGTTTATACAGGAAAGCCTGGCGACGCCCTATCCCCACAGCAACTGGCTTTCCTATGATAGAAAATCCAGGTGCCTGCTGTAGGGGATGGGGAATTCCTTTATAGGTCTCTATTAGGTAGATAATATGGCCCCCAGTATATAGCTAGGCAGGTAATATGGCCCCCAGGATACATATAATTATTTAATATACCCCCAGGATAGGTATAATAATTTAATATGCCTCTAGGATAGGTATAAGTATTTAATGGGCCCCCAGGATAGGTATAAGTATTTAATGTGTCCCCAGGATAGATATAATTATTTAATATGCCCCCAGGATAGGTATAATTATTTAATATGCCCATAGGATAGGTTTAAGCATTTAATATGCCTCAGGATAGTTCTAAGTATTTAATGTGCCCTCAGGATAGGTATAATTATTTAATATGCCCCCAGGATAGGTTTAAGCATTTAATATGCCCCAGGATAGTTATAAGTATTTAATGTGCCCTCAGGATAGGTCTAATTATTTAATAGGCCCCCAGTATGCATATTATTAGGTATTGTGGTTAATTAAAAAGAAAACACCAGTACTCACCTTTCCACATGCCTTGTAGCTCCCACCCGGCTCCATCTCCTTCCCGGCAAAGCCGGCGTGACGTTATCACGCCGCGAAGGCAGGGCACTCTGGTGTGTCACAGGCCCGCGTGCGACTCATCGGAATTCTCAGCGGAGCAAGGAGCGCTCGCTCTCTGCTCCACTGAATCTTTCAACAGCATGTGCGTCCAGTGAACACGCATACAGCTAAAGAGACCGTCGGCGCTCCAGGCCTACGGCAGCGGCCTGCAGCCTGACGAGGTTCGGGGCACAGGCAGTTTTATCCGGAGTTTGTGCCCCAGATAAAACTGCCTAGCGACGCCTCTGGGTGTAGTAAGGCTATTGACCACACAAGTGTTTCATTGATTTTTTGGGTGTTGAACTGTTAAAATTTTTTTTTCCAGAAATACGTACAGTTGAAACCAGAAGTTTACATACACTATAGAAAAAGACACATACTCATGTTTTTCTCACTATCTGGCATGAAAGCAGAAACAACCTTACCCGTTTTAGGTCAATTAGGATTAACAAAATTATTTATATTTGCCAAATGCCAGAATAATGAGAGAGAGGGAGAATTTTATAACGCATTTTATTACTTTCTGCAAAGTCAAAAGTTTACATACATTTCATTAGTATTTGGTAGCATTGCCCTTTAACTTTATGACTTGGGTCAAATGGTTTTGATATCCTTCCCCAGCTTCTCACTATAGGTGGTAGGAATTTTGGTCCATTCCTCCTGACAGAACTGGTGTAACTGAGCCATGTTTGTAGGTCACCTTGCTCACACCTGCCTCTTCAGTTTTGCCCATAAATTTCCAATAAGATTGAGATCAGGGCTTTGTTATGGCCACTACTAAACATTGACTTAGTTATCCTTAAGTCACTTAACCAGTTTGGCAATATGCTTTACGTCATTGTCCATTTGCAAGACCCATTTTTGCCCAAGCTTTAACTTCCTGGCTGATGTCTTGAGATGTTGCTTCAGTATTGCCACATAATCTTCTTTCCCCATGATGCCATCTATTTTGTGAAGTGCACCAGCCCCTCCTGCAGCAAAATAACTCCACAACATGATACTTTCACCCTCGTGTTTTACAGTTGGGATGGCGTTCTTAGGGCATGTCCACACGGCACGGGTTTTCGGCCGGTTTTTCAGGCGGTTTGCGGTGTTTCAGACCGCCTGAAAAACCGGCCCAACCGGCACAATTGTGCTCTATGGAAAATCCGTGCAGCAGTCCCCTCTGCACGGGTTTTCCGCCCGGCGGTTTTGTTGCCGGCGGTCCGGCGACAAAACATTGAACATGCACAATCTTCCGTCTGGTTTCTGGACGGAACATGTGCATGTCAATGAGAGGGGGGAGGGCTGTTCTCCGCTCATCGCAGAGAAAAGCCCCCCCCCCCCCCCCCCCGTGGCCGTGGGGACGGCCGCAAAACAGGACAAATACCGGCCGGTATTTGTCCACTGCCGTGAAAACGGCCCCTTAAGCTTCCAAATGTATCCCTTTTTCCTCCAAATGTAACAATGGTCATTATGGCCAAACAGTTAAATTTTCGTTTTGTCAGGCCACAGGACATGTCTCCAAAAATGTAGGTCTTTGCTCCTGTGTGCATTTGCAATCACTAATCTGTCTTTTATATGTTTCTTTTGGAGTAATGGCTTCATCCTGGCAGAGTGGCCTTTCAGCCCATGTTGATACAGTAAAAGTTTCACTGTGGATAATGACACAATGTAAACAGCTTTCGCCAGCATCTTCAAAGGGTCTTTTGCATTTGTTTTTGGGTTAATATGCACATGTCGGATCAAAGCCCATTCATCTCTGAGACACAGAACCCGTCTCCTTCCTGAGCATTATGATTGGACATTCCCATCTTGTTTCTACAAATGAACAAAACACCTTCAGGTATCTGTAGATTGCATCTAAGGATAATCCAAACTTGTGCAAATCCACAATTCTCTTCCTGATTTCTTGGCTGATTTCTTTAGACTTTCCCATGATGTTAAACATAGAAGCAGTGTGTTTCAGATGTTGCCAATGAATGTATCAGAAGCTTCCAAAGACATGACATCATCATATGGGCTATCCCAAATTGTTTAAAGGCCTAGAAAGCCTAGTGTCTGTAAACTTTTGACTTTGCAAAAAGTAATAAAAATGCCTTAAAAATTCTCTCTTATTTTTCTGGCATTTGGCAAGTATAAATAATTTTGGTAATCCAAATTGACCTAAAAAACGGGTAAAGTTTATTCTGATTTCATGTCTGATAGTGATCAAAACATTCATATGTTCCTTTTTCTATTTTGTATGTAAACTTCTGGTTTCAACTGTAGAGTTAACAACAAAATTTTTCCTGACTATAGAAATACCAACTACACGGTAGGGTTCAGAAAGTAAAAAGCACAATATGGCTTCTGGAGCAGACCTTTTGCTGGAATGGTTTTTGGATGCCAAGTTGCATTTTCAAAGACCCTAATACAGTGGAAATCCAGCCCTCAAGTTCACCTATGGATATTGTGGGCATTTTCACTCCGTGGGTTGTTAAGTCAACTTTTTTAGTTTTGGCCTATAAATAGAGATAGGAGAATTGATTCTAACGAAGTGGACTTCGTTTAGAATTTCAGGAAAACTTCAGTTCTGCACGAAATAGAAGTTTGGGGTAATTCGCGGTAGGAAGCTTTTTTTTAATTGCTAAAATGGTCGTAAGCACATGGCGTGACACGGGGCAGAGAAGTCTGGAAGGAAGAAAAGAGGACCCTCAATGACATGTGCAGAGATGAAGCCAATCAGAGACCAGCGGGTAGAGATGGGCGAATTGATTCTAACGCAGTGGAATTCGTTTAAAATTTCAGGAAAACTTCGGTTCGGTACGAAGTCGAACTTTGGGGTACTTCGCATTAACGAAGCGTGCTTTGGATTGATAAAATGGCTGCGAGCACATGGCGTTACATGGGGCAAAGAACTCTGGGAGCAAGAAGGGCATAGCCTGCATGACATGTGCAGAGATGAAGCCAATCAGAGACCGGCGGGATTCTGTGACGTCACCGCACTATATAAGTCCGGGCGCGATGCTGGGAGCTCATACCGCTCTTACTGTACAGATTAGGGAAGGTGCTGCTGCAGCTGCTTATGATAGCTGATACTAAAGAACTTATTTTTATACAGTGATTTTTGGGGGGTGTCTCAGCTTATCTCAGAGACTACTTCTCTTAACGTTCTATTTCTGATTTTGTGGGGTATTGGATCTGAAGTCCAGTGTGCGTCCAGTGCAGCTGCATATACATTTTAATGCTATCTGCTCACAGCACATTGAATATCCAAGGGTGATCTAAGCCTGTTCCTGTTGTATTCATATAAAGAAACAGCCTTTTTACAACACAAATACCACTTCATTTTTGGCTGCTCAATTCTTCTGCGCTACATCCAGGGGTTAATTAAGCGTTGTTCTGCTGCTGTAGTGACAAAAAGAAACGTTTATTTCACCGCCAAAAAATACATTTTTCCTGTAGCATAATTCACAAGCGAAGGTTAATTACAAGTTTTCCTCTTGTTGTGTAGCGTAAAAAACATGCCATTGTAACACGCTACAAAGATTGTAGTTTTTGGTTGCTCAATTCTTTTACGCAATTTACATCCAGGGGTTAATTAAGCGTTGTTCTGCTGTTGTGGTCACTAAAATAAACCGTCTTTTTCAACGCCAAATATATATATATTTTTTTGGTAGCCTAATTCACAAGCGAAGGTTAATTACAAGTTTTCCTCTTGTTGTGTAGCGTAAAAAACACGCCATTGTAACACGCTACAAAGCTCGTAGTTTTTGGATGCTCAATTCTTTTGCGCAATTTACATCCAGGGGTTAATTAAGCGTTGTTCTGCTGCTGTGGTGACGAAAAGAAATGTTTATTTCACCGCCAAAAAATACATTTTTCCTGTAGCATAATTCACAAGCGAAGGTTAATTACAAGTTTTCCTCTTCTTGTGTAGCGTAAAAAAAACGCCATTGTAACACGTTACAAAGCTCGTAGTTTTTGGTTGCTCAATTCTTTTGCGCAATTAACATCCAGGGGTTAATTAAGCATTGTTCTGCTGCTGTGGTGACTAAAAGAAAATGTTATTTCACCGCCAAAAAATACATTTTTCCTGTAGCATAATTCACAAGCGAAGGTTAATTACAAGTTTTCCTCTTGTTGTGTAGCGTAAAAAACACGCCATTTTAACGCGCTACAAAGCTCGTAGTTTTTGGTTGCTCAATTCTCTTGCGCAATTTACATCTAGAGGTTAAATAAGCGTTGTTCTGCT
>JAODAL010085959.1:0-10408 GCA_025379985.1 Phyllomedusa bahiana
AGACAGAAGCAAAATACCACGACATCCAGGAACTCACAGGAGACACTTCCTATAATCATTTTTTTCGCTTTTTAATTTGGCAACTTCCCCCAGCCACAACTCAGCCCTGCAAAATTTGTCACACAATTATCTTAGACTTCTCCCTTTTCCAGCACCTCCCCACCAAGTCCCCACCCATAGCACTCCAAATGACAATAATAACATCCTTGTGATTACCAAGATGGCAAGGATCCCATTTGGTACTCATTTTTAATTTGTCTTGTGTCCCAACAGTGGGGTGGGAAACCCCCTCCAAAAAAGGTAGACATAGTGAAGCCCTTTTATGTAGGTATCCCCAGTTGGGAAAGGGTGGTATATGGGCCCCCCCATTAAATAGGTAGTTAGGCATATAGACCACCCATTAGGTAAGAAGATATACAAGCCTTCCAGAAGGTAAGTAAGTATAAAGGCCTCCTATTTAGTAGGTACAGTACCTAACAAAGTGAGTACACCTCTCACATATTTGAAAATATCGGATTATATCTTTTCGGGGAAAGAACACTGAAAAAAACTTTTTAAAGTATCAATTAAAACTTTATAATTTGGTGTGCCCTCAAAATAACTCAATACACAGTCATCAATGTCTAAACCAAAAGTGAGTACACCCCTAACTGAAAATGGATAAATTATGCCAAAGTTGCCATTTTTCCTACCGAGTGTCATGTGACTTGTTAGTGCTTAATTTTCCAGTGTGAATGGGTTCACAGTTTCCGCCGGCCCCCTCTATGGCCCAGGGGTCCCCGCTTTCCCTGTGCCCACTGCTGCTCAACCCCCCCTGGTGCTCGGGCTCATTGCCCCCCTTCCTGCTCCTCCACCCTGTTCCATTCCTCGGGCAGTCTAAATCACCACTCTGCTTCCCCACCCTTGGCGTCCTGTGCGCACATGCCCCTCTAGGGGAAAAACCCGCGCGGGCATTGCACCACATTTAAAGACAGAGAAACCTTGGCCCGCCCTTTCCTGAAACCCTTTGGGCTTTTAAGGAATTATCCCTCAGCTCTTGGTCAGTTCTTGTTTCTATCCACACAAGATTGACCCCTTGGTGCTGCTTTTTGGCTGCTGTTCTTTTGTATTTTACCCTAAACGTTTATCATTCCTGCGGGACTTTTTGCCCCCTGCACCACCTGCCTATCCCTACGTACCTGGCATCATACAGTATTTGCTACCTACCGGGACTGTCATAGTTCACTAGCACACCTGGGTGTGTATATGTTTAACGGCTACACCCCTGCGTGCCCCAACCCTGTTCCTGTAAACCCTCAATGGGACCCACCCTTCTGCACCAAACCCCCTGCAACTACCACTGTGCCGCAGTGGGGGAGAAATCCCCCCCACCCTTACGTTTTTACCACCCGGGTTATCGTTACGTAAAACCCAACCATACTTTTTGGGTCCCCCGGATGACTCTCCCCGACCTCATGCTGTGGTGAACCCTCATGGCGTCCCCTTTGGGAATTGTTCCAAATTGCGCGCTCACCACCCATTTCTGCCACTGGCCCCAGTCTGCCCTCGCGTTTCCGCCTCTGTCTTTTTTCCCTCCCCACCTCACCCGCCCCTGCCTGCCCTTTTTTCTGGAGACCTCTGCTTTCCGGCTTCCCAATCAGTGACCCTCCATTTTGAGTTCTGGCTCACCGTTTTTTTTCTGGCATGCCAAGGTGGCCTTTTTCATCAGCCCCCTGTCAGGGGAGGGGCCCTTTGCCCGGGGCCCCCGTCGGGAAGAGGGGGTCCCTGACAGGGGAAACCCCGGAGTTCCGACTGCCTTTAGAAAAAACCTTTTGAAATACCCGGGGCAAATACCTCTGCGCATCATCTTTTCTCCGGTTTCCCTCAAGTCGATTCCCCAAATGTGGGCCCGTATGCCATCCAGTTTCCCTACCCTGGCCTCCCAAAATTGCCGGAACAATGAGGGCCCTCTTTCTGCCTTTTGGGGGGGGCCCGATGGGCTCAATCAAGGAAAGGGTTTTGGGTGGGCGGGGACCCACCCACCCCCCCTGAAAAACCCAAAACGCTTGGCTACCCATCGACATCCGTTTTAAACCCCAGGGGCTTGAGCTACCCAGCAGCTTTTCCACCCGGCCTCCAACCCCAAAACCTTCTTTGTACCGGAAAAACCCCCAGTTTAACCTCCCTGCCATCTGTGTTTTCCCCCCAAAATACCAATGGGGAAAAAAACCGGGACCCTAACCCCTCCCAGGGGGAAAACACCCCTCGACGGGAGCTTTTTCCCCGTGCCTTACTTGGGGTTAAACCCCTCACTACCTGAAAAATGGCCCCGTCGCTCAGCTGCGTCCCGTTAAAAACCCAATTTCCAAGGTTTCGTTGGGGGGGGGACCCTAAGGGGATGTTTTCTGCTCCTCTTTTTTTACCACTCCTTTCTCCATCTGTTTTTTAATGGGGGGCTGCCTTTTTGAAGTTCCTGCTCTGCTGGAATTTTCCGGGTCCGCCGAGGGAAATTTTATCCATCCATCTCGGCTAAGAATTCGGCCTCCTGCCTCGCGCCCAAAAGCCCCTAAAATTTTTTCATCCTTAAAGGGGGGGGGTCCTAAGGACCAGGGCCAGTTTTTTACCCTGCCTTGCCTTGAAGGTTGGGACTCCCCCCCAAGAGGACATCTCCTTTTTTCATCCCGCCAATTGTCTGGGGCCCCGTCTTGCTGGGCTTTTCCGGGTTTTCCCGTTTTCACACCCATCCCTTTTATTGGGGAACGGGTTTTAAGTTTTCCCAAAGGGGCCAAACATTGCCACTCCGCTGCCTCAAACCCTCCCATCTGGACAGCCCGCCCTCCCGTTTTTCTCTGCCCTTTTTTTCTGCTGTGCCGGGGGGAAATCCGATCTTCAGAAAAACCCCTGGTCTTTCCAAAAAACCCCCCTGCTCCCCCCCCACGCCCTTTCCCCTGCCCTACTGTTTCTGCTTCTTTTCCCTCATGTCCCAAAAGTTTTCAGGGAACCCCCCCGGGCCAACCCTCCTCGAAACAGTTCCCGGGATCCGAGGAGGGGGTGGTTACCCCCAGCTGTTTTTGGGGACCCGGCTACCGGAGGGCAAAGGGGTTAAGGGGTGGGGGGGGGGGGCTGTCCCCGGTTCAAACCCTGAACCCCCGCCTTTTGGGCCCCGGGCAAACATTTCCCCGTCTCCCGTGTCCCGACATCTTTTCAACATTTCCCCCGGGGTCCCTGGTCTTTGCACGCACCTGTCCCTTGGGTCCCGCCCCTCCTTGTAGCCATTCCGCTGGAAGCTCTGAACCCCCATCCCTGCTTCCTTTCCCGCTCCTTGGTGTCCCGTCCCCCACACCCCCCCGCTCCCCCCTTTGGGGCACCGCACGGCACTGCACCACCTTTAAAGGGGTCAGGGGTACCCTTTGGGCCCCCAGTGACCTGTACCTCTGCTTTTAAGGGGAAATTTCCCCCCTCACTCCAAAGGGCAGTTCTTGTTGTCTTTTCCAGCAAAACTTGAACCCCCTTTTGCTCATTGCTGCTGTTTCCCTTTTTTTTTTACCCCACGTTTTTCAGTTCCTGCTTGGGGCATCGGGGCGTCCCCCAACCTGCCTAAACCTACTGTTACCTGGCCCTCATACAGTATCTGCTACCCACCCGGACTGTGCATTATTTAAAGAGCATTTGTTCAACTATCGTTAAAAGATTTGATAGTCGATATCGGGAATTTCAAACATTTCCCGATAGTCGATAATAAATTTTTCGCCGATACCCCTTAAAATTATGGGGGAAAAAACAACCCCTAATTCTTACACCCAAAAAAAGGGGTTTGGGGAAAACTGGAAAAAAACATCCACAACAGTAAAAAGGGTACGTGAAATTTTTAGGCAAAAACAGTTTTGGCAACAAAAGTCAAGAAAAAAAAGTCACAGGGCCCCTTCACTAACCCCGTCCCTTTTACCACCCGCATGACCCCTTTAAACCCCGCCCTGCTCACAAATTAAAAAGTTTCCAGAAGGAGTATTATTTGAACCTCATTTTTTAAATTTAAAGGGCATTTAAAATCCCTGTCCCGGGAAAGCAGCAGACCCTTAAACCCGTCTACCCCAATTAAAAAGTGCCGAAAAAAAAGTCTTTAAAATACCTTTTTATTGAATGGCATTGCTATACATGCCCTTACCGCAGCATAAAACCCCAAAACCCGAAGACCCAAAAAAAAGTGCTGGAAAAAGGAGTCTTTGAACCACCTTTTAGTTTCACGGACATTGACTATACAGTACATTCCTTACCCATATGACCCTCAAACCTGTTGACCCAAGATTAAAAAAATCCGAAAAAAGGGAGTCTTCAACCCCCATTTTTTTTTGAACTGACATTGCTAAACCTTCCTGGGGCCCCAGCAAGCCCAAAACCCCATAACCCCCAGATTACAAAAATGCCGGAACAAGGATCTTTTTTCCACCATTTTGTTGAAAGGCTTGATATACCTGTCCCCGGGCCCCACAGAGCCCCCAAACCGCATACCCCCCAAATTTATAAAAAATCCGGTTTTAAAAGGAGGCTTTTTAACCCCCATTTTGTTGAACTGGACATTGACTATACCTTTGGGCCACAACATGAACCTCAAACCTCATGACCCCAAAATTTAAAAAGGCTGGAAAAAAGGGGTCTTTGAACCAAACCATTTTTTGTTGAATGGACATTGACTTACATGTCCTGTAACACAGACCCTTAACCCGATGATCCCAAAATTTAAAATTTCCAGAAGCAGTATTATTTAACCATCATTTTACTTGAACTGGCATTGAATATCCCCGTCCTGGAACCAGCAAAGACCCTTAAACCTGTCTGACCCCAAAATTAAAAAGGGGAAAAAGGAGTCTTTAACACATTTTAGTTGAACTGACATTACTATACATGCCCTTTTCCGCAGCATAACCCCCCCCAAACCGTATGACCACAGATTTAAAAAATTTTGGGAAAAAAAGGAGTTTTTTGAACCAAAAATTTTAGTTGAATGGACATTGACTATACCCGTCCCGGGGCCCCGCATAAACCTCAAACCTGCATGACCCCCCGATTAAAAAAAAACTGGAAAAGGATCTAAACCCCATTTTTGTTAAAAAAGGACATTGCTATAATGTCCTGTCCCCATCATGACCCTCAAACCCGTATGGCCCCCCAGATTAAAAAGTGCCGGGGGAAAAAGGAATCTTTGAACCACCATTTTAGTTGAACTGGACATTGACTATACCTGTCCTGGGCCAAACAGCATGAACCTCAAAACTGCATGACCCCAGATTTAAAAAGTGCTGGAAAAAGGAGTCTTTGAACCACCATTTTATTGAATGGACATTGATATACATGTCCTGTACCGCAGCATGACCCTCAAACCTGAATGACCCACAGATTAAAAAGTGCCGCAAAAAGGAGTCTTTGAACCACCATTTTATTTTCACGGGGACATTGATTTTAACTGTCCTGAAGCATAGACCTAAACCTGCTGACCCGTTTAAAAAGCCGGAAAAAGAGTTTAAACCCACCTTTTAGTTGAACGGGACTATAACTGTCTGGCCACAGCATGACCCAAACCTGCATGACCCCAGATTTAAAAATGCGAAAAGGAGTCTTTGAACCACCATTTAAATAAACGGAATTGACTATCCATGTCCTGGACTGCAGCAGGGACCCAAAAACCCGCACAGGTGCCCTTATGGACATCGGGCAGAAAATTTCTCAATAAAAATAAACTATTTTAAAAACAACTTGTTTTCCATTACTGCTGCTGCTGAGCTACTTGCCATTCTACTGGTGACATTTTTCCCCACCGTGACATTAGAATGTGAAGCAAATGAAAAGATGTCCCCAGTAGGTCAACGGGCCTTTGTCTGAAAATCCTTCATTCTACTGTCAAGGGGGTTGGAGGAAATTACTGGTCAAGACGGTAAAGCTGTATACGTGGATCATGCGGGTTTTCAGCTGGCAGGGCCGGACTTACAGGGGGTTTGGGGAGAAAGGGCTGCTTCCGTCTTCCTTACACGCAGTTCACAGCAGGGCCAAGGGATTTACATTTGGGTGTGCGGTGAGACCAGACCCCGGGTTGTTTTTTCGTCATCTATTAGCACGCAGGTTCAGTAGCAGTGCCCAGTTAAAAGGGGGTTGCGGTGGAGAGCCCAGGGGGCGTCCGTAATCCATTAACACGGCAAAAAATGCCCTTATGACGCAGCATCGAAAAAGTCGTGCTGAAGCAGGAGTGCGGAAGAAAAGTGTGAGCTCAACCTCCAGCCTTCCTCAGTACACAGCAAGACCCCGGGTAGCGCTAGAGAAAATTTCTGCCTTAGAGAGCACTTGCCCCTCCGTATGAGTGGGGACCAAATTTAGCTTCACTTGGAATGCTGGTGGTTGACGCTCCTGTTTCACCCAGGTGCCCTTCTTCTTGGCATTCTTTTTCTCGTTTTACTCCAAGTGTTGGAGGAAATTGTCTCTGTTCTTGGGGTGGCGAATGTGCTCCATACACCTTGTCCTCTGAATAACCTACATCTGTTCAAGTCTTCCTGTACCTTCCTTGTACAATTCAGAGGAATATTTGTATCAGCTATTTTGTATATGCAAGTTTTTTAGTAGTTTATTTCTAGAAAACACATTTTTAAAATAGGATGGAATCCCACCACATCTTTGTTTCTCTTTTTTTAATTGTATTAAATGGGTTCTCTCACTACAGGGATTGCTAGCTATGTTAAAGATCTTGCAAAAACAAGTCATTTTGCAATATGTGTCCATTAACAGTGTCCTACCTATTCCTGTTTTTGACAGCACCATCCCCCTTGAGCCACTCTTGACAATTGTGAAGAACAAATGTCTGTTAGAAACCACATTATTTTAGAATAGGACCTGTAGTATAGCTGCATTTCACAGCAACATGCCCCCAAAAAGTCAAAATATGACCCTTGAGCTACTCTTGACAATTGTGAAGAACAAATGTATATTAGAAGCCACATTTTTTTATAATAGGACCTGTAGTATTGCTGCATTTCAAAGCAGCATGACGCAAAAAATTATAAAAATGACTTCTCAGCCACTTTTAAAAATTGTGAGGGAGAAATTCCACTTAGAAGCCACATTTTCTGTTTCAAAAGGACCATGATTATAGCTGTATCTCACAGCAAACATGCCCACAAAAAATTATAAAAAAGACTTCTCAGCCACTGTTAAAAAATTGTGAGGGAGAAATGCCACTTAGAAGCCACATTTCTGTTCCAAAGGACCATGATTATAGCTGTATCTCACAGCAACATGCCCACAAAACCATTGACAATGCGAAAAATTCTAAAGATAAAGTGAGTAAATGGAATACAGTTTTTTCATGAGTCTTTTACAGTCTCCTCACCGCAAAACCAGCAAAATGAACTTTTGGGAACTGAGAATAAAATTTGCAGTAAGAAATGATCATTTTAAAAAAAAGTTTTCAAGAGGACCATTTCTTTTTGAAGAGGAATGTGAAGTAGACCTGCAACTAATCGGTGACCTCGGCAATTGGGGCCACAACATCATCAGAGATCCATGCCTGATTCATCTTGATGAAAGGCCCAAAAGATCCCACATTAATGGGGAAAAAGCCGGATGCGTTTGTTTTGTAATAAATCCCCAAGCTTTTTGCTGAAGGTCCCCCCTCAGTTTTTGCGCTGGCTCCCGGGCAGGGACAATACCTCTTTAGGGTGGGGCCCCAGGGGGGCTCGAGCCAATCCGTTTTGGAAAAAAACCCAAAACAAATTGGGTCTGGAAACAAAATCCAAAAACATCAGTTTTGGGGGAGAGCGGGTAGTCGTTGAAACCATGATTTTTTAAACCGGTATCTATGTGTTGTTTTGTGTTCCCCTCCCATTCGCGTTGGTGGGTGGAAAATTTAAAAGTTTAAAAAGGTCCCCCAATTAGGCTTCTGCCCGCCCAAAGCCTGTGCCGGGGCCCCATGTCTACTTGGCACTCTACTGCACTATCACGTTTTCTGAGTTGTTCCCCCGTGACATTTAAAGAACGTGAAGCAGACGCAAAAAATGCCTCCCCGTTGATCAATCAGCACGGTTCCAATTTTCCCGCAAATTTTTCTCTCTATTTTGGGGTGGAGGGAAGGAAAGTGCTGAGTTTTGTTTGGGCCGGGGATCGAAGTTTTGGGGCTAGACCTCGAGCCTTTCTAGCAGGGCAGCCCCGACCCGGGTAGCCTTTAAAAAATTCTGGAGACGGGTTTTCATGACATTGCAAGGAAAGGGTGTGCTCCAGCCTACCGTCAAAGGGGGCCAGCAGTTTTCGACCGTTATCGCACACCCCTTCCCCGGGCAAAAGGTTTTGTCCCCCAGCCAGCGCTGGTTCGTTGCAGAGAGCCGTCCACACTCCGCCCTGTTGTTGCGGTCCCCAAGAAGTTTTAATTTCAACAGGGCCCTTTTCTCTGGGCACGTGATGCCCCCAAGGACCTTGGGGTTTTAAGAACCCTGCCCCATCCTGGGTTTTGAAGAGGGGCATGAGCCCGGGAAGCCCCCGTCACCACCGGAAATCCCCCCGCTCATTAGTGAGCGTCACGAGTTTAAGCGGCCCTTTGGGCCGTGCTTATAGTCCCTGTATCATGGAAAATGGACTTTGCCAGACCAATGCGACAACGGCTTGAAATTTTAGATGAACCCTGGTAGGGCAGGGGGGGCTTTTCTGGGAAAGAAATGCCTGTCGGGATCTCGTATTGGGGGCAGGGAAAGGGGATGATGGGGGGGAACCCATCTTGTCCCCCAGACGGAAAAAAGGGAAATTTTTTCCCAAGGGCCCAAAAGCCTGGCAAAACCGACTTCGGTTTTGGCTTTGGGTGGTTTGGGTTAAAATGTTTTCTTCTGCCCCAAACCCCGGTAGACAGAAGGCTGGCTTCTGACGGCCCTGTACGGCGTGAGGTCGCTAACTGGGGGAAGGAGAAGGGGGGGAGGATGGTTTTTTCTGGTGGGGCGGTGGTACTCGGGCACGGGGGGAGATGAAGCGGAGGCTGATCCCTGATCATGCTTGAGAGAAATGGGCGCTGAGGAACGTTTGGTGGTGGCGGAGGAGGCGGAGAGAGGGGTGGACAGTGGTTGGAACCCCCATCGTGTGGCCTTTTTTTGGGCCAAGTGTTCCCCCCATTGCAACTCATCCATTTGTGCATGTGACTAGACATTTGGGGTGGAAACCCTAAATTCTTTTCCTCTAGCGCGTTTACGGCTTGGCGGCATATGGGAAAGTTGGGGAACAGAGGCTTGCTCAAAAAACCCAAAGGGTTGAGAGTTCCCGGACCCTTTTTCGGCGATAACGAGGAGCGGTGTTTCCCTTCTGGCGGCGGGGAAACATTCAGCGGACTTTGCGACCGCCCCCCCCTCCCTTTTGAGGCAGGGGCCATACTGACATACCCCCCGTCTTCCTCCTCGTCCGTGATGAAGCGCTCGAAGCAAATTTGCTGAAAGACCACCTTGGATCCGAAAGTCGCAAATTTTATTACCATAAACAGGGGTACTTTGTCGTTGACTTTCTGATCCAAGAGCTGGGGCTAAAGCAAGGGGCACTGCGGTGTTGCCGACCCCCCCCGAGATTTTTGCAGATCCGGCTTCCCTTCCCTCCTCTGAGGGCATCAATAACTGGGCGTCAGAGAGAAAAAATCATTCTTTTTTGGCCCTTTGATCTTTGGAAATGCCTTCTGACCCCAACCACATTTTGTCATCAAAGAGGTCTTCAGAAAATGGGTTTTCCACAGTGGGGAGTAACAGTTTACCCTTGGGCTGCCTTCCGTCATGTTGGACGGGTGCTGCAAAGTTTTGAAAAAATGGGCCCTGACTGGGAGGACGAGGAGGTAAATGCTGGATGCGGTTATTAACCACTGAAGAACAATTGGCGGTTTTTTAGTTTTCTAATTTACAGGGCCCCGACCCCGCGAACGGCCCGTGGCCTGCAAAACCGACGACCGTGGCTTGCGTGTTGTTGCCACACTGGAAAGGAGCACCTTTTCTCTACCTTCCTCATGTCCTCACCCCCCCTTTGCGTTACCAAACCTGCATTTCCCCCATGTTCGAAGATAAATATTTAAGAAGGTATGGAAGAGTTTTTTACAGTCTCTTATTGAAAATGGCAAATCACAGCTATTCTTAAATCCCCCTTTTTTTTTCCTCAGCCAACTAGGTTAGAAATGAATTGTTTCTTTTTGAAACCCTTTAAAAAGCGGTTGGTGGAAGAAAACCGTAAACAAAATCAACAGTGTTCTTCCCTTTGTCCCCCGGATTTACAACTGCCAGTAGGACTGGAAATTGATAGTTTTTTAACAAAATATCATACAAGTCGCTTTCACCAAAAAAAGGGTTCACCGGCGCAATTAAACTATTTGAGTTACACGGATGAAAAAAATTTCGTTTTTTTGCAGCAATGAGAAATGACAACGTTACTGAAAATT
>JAODAL010085960.1:0-10407 GCA_025379985.1 Phyllomedusa bahiana
GGAATTTCATTATGTCTACAAAGTAACCTAAAGTTTATTAGTTCTGGCAATACCTATTTTATTCAACTCCCAATAGTTCTAATTAACAGCCACTTTAATACTAGCATGTATCTTTCGACAGTTCCAGTCATCAATGGGAAGGAACAGTTCTTACACCAAACATTTTAAAAAAAGTAAACTTAATCTGGTGACAGAAACCCATCTATTTTCCCTCCCGTTACCCTGATTATTTTCCCCTTATTCCCTTTTATACCCCTCTTCCTTTATCTTTCAGCTTTCGATATTTCCATCCTTTTTCGCTCTATTTTTAAAAGCCCCTTAAATTTTTTTTTTGTAAAAAAAAAATACCGCAAGGCTTTTTATAATAGATAGGTGGGTAAAAGTTTCTAAAACACTTTCTTTTGTCTGTTACTTCATGCAAATGAAACATGATATTTTTCAAATACACGTTGCTTAACACAATTTGTGAAGTACGGCATCTAATCAGTGTAGCAGGTAAGCTTCATAAAAAGTCATATTAAGTACATTAACTCCTCCAGGCAGATAAACTGTAACATTACTATGAAAGAGTAATGATGATAAATGTGTCTGAAGTTGACATGAATTTAATATGAATGACAAGCATATTGGATTTGCCCGTGGGTGCTAATTCAACATTTTGTTATTAATAGTATTTGACTTCACCTTAATAATAATGAAGTTGAATACATATCTGCTATAAAATGGTTCTAACAAATCTGTTTTAACAAATTCTACTATAGTACTTGTAAATGTTTATCATATTTTTCTGCTTTTTGGATGTTAGTAAACTTCACATCATTAGTCTTCAAGAAATTAAATTGTGATTATTTTAAATTTGGAATAATAATCCAAAAGGATCTTATTCTAGAATCCATTATTTTTCCCCCTTTCCGTCTTTAAAGTGGACTTTGAATGCTACATTTTCTGCTGAAAAATTGCAACAAGAAAAGGGAAAAACCTCACTTAAAGGGGTAAACATATATAATGATGCGTGAGGGACTGGCATGAGCACTATATCCCTTTCACCTGCACAGAGGTTTCCCGCAACCACCAATGGTGAAAACAAATGGAGCCAGATACAGTTCTCTTAGAATGAGATGCTGCACTACACTAGTACTGCTTCCCCTTTAAAATCTCTTTAAGTCTACTAATTCCACCATCTAGATTGACTCAGACAAAGATTCACTTAAATTCCCTGAAAAATATCAAAATAACACAAAAATAGGAACAAAAATAATAATTGAAATACAAAGGGCGAGATGCATGAAATTTGCCGTTAACCCGCCAAATTTCATGCGCATTATACAGGCATAATTTATGCGTCTCTGCTCTACAGCAGGTCATAAATCAAGTGCATTCTAGCGCTAGGGCAATATTTCTGGATCAGGTATACCACTTTCAGAGTGGTATACCTGATCCAGCAGTAATGCGCCTAGAAATGCCGCAGGAGCTATGTAATGCACCCGAGAGTGGCGTGCAGAGATTTAAAAATGTAAGAATGGGGCTACACCTGATATCGGGCTTAAAAGACACCAGATATCTGGCACAGCCCCGTTCATACATGTCGCTCATAGTGTGTAGAAATTTACTAAGTTGTGCTTAAAGTAAAATAAATTTAGCTCAACAGCAACAGCCATCTTGTATTTTGTGTATTTGTTTCAAAAGACCTTTGATCTAAAAAGAAGGGATGAGGAATGGTAACATGAATCATAAGAATGTCTAAATTATGTTCCTTAAACTGAAGTAGATTAATATATTTTGCAAGTTATGAGTCTGTGATTTAATGCTGCTAAAACTGCAAGCAAATAGTTGGACTTTTTTTTTTAAGAGAAACTTAGAAACAGAGGGCAATATATTTGAATGGAGCTGCACCGAATATCTGGTGTCTTTTCAGCCCGATATCAGGCGCAGCCCGTTCATACATTTTTAAATCTCCCGCATGCCACTCTCGGGCGCATTACACAGTGCTTGCGGTGCTTTGTAATGCGCCCTATCACGGGGAGGTGTGACACACTAGAACCGTAGCTAAATATTTATAGTTTCGCTACAGCATTTTTAGGTGCATTACAGTTGGAACAGGTATACCACTTTCAAAGTGGTATACCTGAGCCAGAAATGTCACCCTAGTACTAGAATGGGCCTGATTTATGACTCGCGGTAGAGCAGGTTCATTAATCAGAAGCATTCTATGGTATGTCACCCTCTAAGTCCAGAATGTAGTGGTCAGAACTGTGTTTTCTTGCTGTTGCAGCATTAGGGACTTGAGAAAAGTGAGGTAAGGCCCCAGATGGTACATAACTCAGGACAAGTCAGTTTTTCCTTCCCTATAAATCATATTTTTTTGTTCATCTCTCTGCCACAATTTTGTAATATAGCCATCATAGAGGTATCAGAAGTACCACCTAGTAATACACAGCTTGACTCCTTATGCAGCTGCTGCAATCCAAAATAACTCTAAATCTAATGATTTAACCCTTGTTTTAACCATGGTCAACAACGAATTACAAAGTAACGAGGCTTCTTCTGTCTAGCCATCAGTACTTCACAATAGTATTAAGGGCTACTATCATGGAAGACCAGCACTGTGCAAAGGCCTCCAAGTCCACTTTTGGTGTCTACCTTTTAGGCTTTGCTAATCTCACGTTCTAATAGGTTGCCTGTCAGTGTAAGGCTTCTATGCTCTAGAGTTCTAGGCAATCAGAGGATAGTGTTTTCCAGGTTCATCAGTGGGACAAAAAATAATATTGATGAATAAAGTTTTATAAAAATTGACCCCACACTAAGTAAATTATCTCCTTTTCCATGAAAAATTACTTCAGTTTTATATATATTGTGGCAGAGCGACTACAGGCAGTAGCCTCTTTCTGCCACTAGGTGGAGTTATACCAGAGTTGTATATGCAACATGCCACCAATGATACTTGGCCTTGGTGGGATAGGAGCCAGCCATATATATTGTCAGCCACACAAGCGGTTGGCAACTGTATACTGTTAGTTTGGCTCATCAGCCGTTCCTGTGTCGGCTCTTATTTGGAGTATACAATGTGTCGGGTGGGTGTCTACTCCCCATGTTTCAGGCCAGGATTTGGATACATCTCGGGTTTCCTATAAAAGGCCTAGGCCTTCAGATGTACAGGAGATGTGGATCGCTTCCTGGAAGTGGAGTGTCGAAGAGCTGAGTAGAAGCTCTTACCCCAGAGGGTAGCAGTTTTCTGACCTATTGAAGCTAACCAGTGGAGGCTGGTAGAATGGACTGTTCTGACTGGATACTAGGTCCAGCCCTATATAGAGAGGGAAGCTACATGTGTAGCAAGTGGCCAGACGGTCAGGGTTTTGTTTACCTTTATTCCTGTATGCTGTGTTAAAAGAAATAAAGCTGGTGTAGGCAAGACTGAAAGAAACCCCGGTGTCCAAGTGCCCTGTGTTAAAGTACCAACCGTTCTACCAAAGAACGGCGGTCCAAGAGCGGAAATATCCCCTGGGATGACCCAAGATGGCGGCTGAACATGAGTGAGTCCCTATAATATGGTGGAGGATGCCATGGGCATTATTGGCACAGTTGAATTGGCGCAAGAGTAGCCCAAAAGAATTTTGGGCACTGGTGGTGCCTTAAGTAGTGCAGACCAATACTGGAAGTGCATTGGACTGCTGATAAGTGACTGTGAGCTCAGTGGAGCTTAATGAGAGAGCAACACACCCACAAAGACACTGTGGGGTTTGAGAAGCAGACTTCATGTGTGAATAAGGGTCTGTTTCTGCAGAAAGAGGACACACCCAAGTATAGAGACTGTTGCTACTTAAAAGAGACTGTTACTGCTGCTTGAAAAGTTTGGTTTGCCATGGAAGATCTGCTTGCCCAGTTGGTGCAGGCAACTGCCCAGCAGCAGGAGATGAATAAGCTGTGGGCCCAACAGTTTGCTAAGCAGCATGAGGACCATTTAAAGTCTATACAAAAAATGGAGAAAATGGCTGCCAACCAGCAAGAGGAGAATCAGAAGCTCCAAACAGAGTGGGAGGCAGAACAGGAGGTGATAAAAGTTATCTCCAACCAGCGACAGCGGTCTGTGAAAGGTGAACTTACTATGATCCAAGCAGCCTTACGGGCTGGATGTCCAGAGGATCTGCATGCTGAGGGACCTGCATGCTGCCGTTGCCGGAGGCAACCATCTGGACCAGCTCGAGTCTATCACCATCCAGCAGGGGGAGCTATGCTGTAGGTGCCACAGAGCAGCGGGATGTGCACCTGACTGCCCTCTCAGGTGGAGGCCAGAGATGAGGCAGCTGCAAGCCCTGGAGTTCCGGTTGGGTGGAGCCCCACCAATGGCTGACATGGACAGGCAGCAGGAGAAGTCCAGACTGCACGCAGATACCATACCCAGTGTGGAGACCGGTCATGGACCTAGTAAGACTGCTCCAGTGGGGTGTATTGCGGGTGACACCTGTGTTGGGACTGCCAGGCACGGGTTATGTGACAAATAGGGTGGACTAAGCAGAGGCCCAGACATGATGCCTGTGCAGGTAAAGAATGCAGAGAGCAGCAGGAACGTGAACTGTGGTCTTAGTGTCTCCCATGCTGCATTACCTGTGGGGAATGGTAACTCTGTTAACTCCTGCAGTATACATAATGTGCCAGTTGAAAATGCTAACAATAGGAAAAATGTATCGGTCATTAATAGTGATGTCACACAGTCTGAGCAGCGGGAGGTTAGCTGTATCCCAAAGCTAGCTCCAGCTTCTGCTATGTGTGAACAAGCGACTACAGGTGCTGCAGCTACTGCAGTAGTGGAGAGCAGTTCAGGTCTGCCCCTGTAGGTCATGGCTGTCAGGGCTAGGTATGAAGTAAAAGCAGAGTGTGAATTAGATTCTGAAGAAATGCCAGCCCCAGTTATAGAGCAGACAAGCTCAAGTGTGCCCCTGGAGGTCTGGGTTAATAGTGCTGAGAGTATCACAGAGGAGGTGTGTTATGTGATTGGTGACAATCTTGTGAAATATGTTAATGCTACAGGCACAGGTTTAGCTAATACAGTTGCCCATAGCAACAACTTATCCTCTGCACCTCCTGTTGTAAAAACTTATGAGTATGCGTGCCCACAGCTGTGTGTGAAGTGTCTGGAGTCCAGTTGGTAAATGTGTCTACCACTGACTCCATCGCACTATGTGTACATGATGGTAACATACAGGTTGCATGTGCGCTCCTAGAGTGGAATGATGGTGATTATTTGTATGGGAGTGATGAGAAATCGTGTGCCAAGGCAGATTTTGTGTTCAGCTCTGAGCAGTATATTCCAAAGACGAAGCTCTATGATGGATATCTGGATTGTGGCACTGCAGAGGGTGAACAGAAATGATCGGTTTGGTTTTTGAGTTGCAGGGCCATAAGGAGGTTAAATCACAAAAAAAATATTGACCTAAATCCTAAAATATACCTTTTATTAACAATTCATTAATAGTGTTGAGCGATTATTATCGACAAAGTTGAAATCGGCATGGTTTTTATATTGAGCTGGGTGTGCGACGTCATGACTGGGATGTGTATGGTTGTGATTGGCTGGAAAAAATCACATGACCTCGTTTTACATAGAACAGCCCTTCCTGTTCATGATCAGTGTATGTCTGTGTATCATAAGAGCAGGACGTGTGCACGGTCTCTCTCAAAACAACAACTATGCTTTTAGCTGTGAACATTAGAACTTTGGTAGATTAGAGATTTTCAGTTTTCAGTTACTTAGGCTGAGGCTTTTGAAAGGAGAGTGGATAATTGTGCAGCCCAGACTCTGCTTTGACCCTGCATTGAAATGGGTTTTTATTAACAGTTTTTGGTGAAATATTAGCTTGTATTTTGTGCAGCCTGTACTTATATCAGGATACAGATATTTTCTAGTAACTGCAGGTGTATTTGATAGGTGCAAAACTCATCTCTTATTAACTGTACACTATTTAATTAGGTTTTTTTCACTTTGGCGCAGCTCAGTTTTGTTCAAAGACCCACTTTGTTCTTTCAATAGGATACAGAACTTTTCTAGTCACCACAGGTGTATTTATAGGTGCAAAAACCACGTTTTATTATCCGTACACAATTTAATTAGGTTTAGTTCACTTTGGCGCAGCCCAGTTTTGTTAAAAGACCCATCTTGTTTGGATATTACCATACAGAAATTTGCTAGAAATGCAGGTGTATTTCATAGGTGCAAAAACCACCTATTATTAACAGTACACAATTGAATTCCGTGTTTTTCACTTTGGCGCAGCCCAGCTTTGTTCAAAGACCCACTTTGTACTCACAATAGGATACAGAACTTTTCTAGTCACCGCAGGTGTATTTATAGGTGCAAAAACAGTCATTTGTTATCCGTATAATTTTTAAATAGCTGTATTGCAAATGGTGCGGCCCTAGTTTTTTTCAAATAGCCACGTTGTATGACAATTCTGCTAGAAAATTTTTCTAGCAACTGTTCTCGTTTGTCATTGCTGCAAAAAACGCAATTTCTCATGCGTGTAACTTCTGAATAGTTTTATTGCGCTCGTTGAATCTCAGTTTGGCGCACTTGTATGATATTTTGTTGAAAACTATCAATTCCTAGTCCTACTGGGCAGTTGTAAATCCCTGGGACTGAAGGAAGAACACTGTTGATTTTGTCTTACGGTTCTTCCACCAGACCGCATTTCAAAGGTATTCGCTAGAAACAATTCGGTTTCTAATCCTAGTTGGCTGTAGGAAATTAGAGGGATTTAAGAATAGCTGTGATTTGCCGTCTTTTAATAAGAAACTCTTCCATACATTCTTAAATTTTTATCTTTCTGAACATGGAGCAAAATGCAGGTGGTTAGCAAGAAAAGAGAGTTGTAGGAGGTAGAGGTACGAGAGAAGGTGCTCCTTCCAGTGCTGGTGACAACATGCATGCCAGCAGGACCGTCAGGCCTGTCATCGCTGGGTCAGGGCCCTGTGAATCTCCGTAACGAACAGCGTCGCCAATCTGTTCTTCAGTGGTTAATGCAACCTGCATCCAGCAGTCTTACCTCCTCGTCCTCCCAGTCACGGCCACAAATGTCATCATCAGCATCATCAGCATCCGTCTAACATGAAGTGAAGGCAGCCCAAATGTCAACTCGTGTACCCACCACTGTGGATAATCCATTTTCTGAAGACCTCTTTGATGACAAAATGCGGTTGGGGTCAGGAGGCATGTTAAAAGATCAAGAGGCCAAAGAGGATGATTTTGTCTTCTCTGACGCTCAGTTACTGATGCCATCAGAGGAGGAGAACGAAGCCGGTCAATCGGCAAAAATCCCGGGCGGTCGGCAACGCCTTGCAGTCCCTCTTGCTTGTAGCCCGCAGCTCCTGGATGCAGAATGTCAGGACGACCAAGTCACCTGTGTTGATGATTATGATGACGACATTGTGGATCCAACGTGGTCTTTTCAGCAGAATTTGCTTGCGAGGCTTCTTTCACGGGAAAGAGGGGGAAAGGGCCCAAAGGGGTAGTGTCATATGGGTCCCGCCTCAAAAAGGGGGAGGGGGCGGTGGCAGAATTTCCGTGGAGGGTTTTCCCGCCAGCCACATCAGGGGAAACACCGCCCCTCGAAATCCCCCGTCAAAAAAGCCCTTGGGCCTTTTTCGAGAAAAGCCTCTGATTCACCCAGCATGTCAAAATGTGCCTTTGCCGTAAACGAAACATTAGACAAAACCCTTAGGTGTTTAACCACCACCAAATGTCTATTTCACATGCAATGAATGCATGAGTTAAAAAATTGGAGGCAACACTTGGCCCAACAAAGCAACACCGATGCCGGGTTCCAACCCCACTGTCGCCCCCTTTTCTGTCTCCCCCTTTCCTCCTCCCCCGCCCCCCCAAAGCATTCCTCAGTCCCCCATGTCTTTTTCTCGGATTTCATGATCAGGGATCATTTTCCCGTTTCAGCCCCCCCCCGTCCCCTGAGAAACCCCCCAAACCCCAAACCGGGAGCCCCATCTACCCATTCCCTTCCACCATTTTGGAGACCTGCACCCCAAAAACGGGGCCCCATTTCAAAAAGAAAGCCACCCCCTTCTTGTCCGGGTTTTGGGGAGCAGAAAAAACCCATTTTAAACCCCAAAACCCCACCCCCAAAAGCCAAAAGCCTGAATGTGGGCTTTCCAGGTTTTTTCCCTTGGGAAAATGTTGCCTTTCTGTCTGGTGGCCCACAGAGGGGTTTCCCGGGCCACGTCATGCCCCTTTGCCTGCCCCAATACCGATGTCGAGCGGGGCATTTTTTTGGGTCAAAAAAAGCCATCCCTGCCGGCCAGCCACCCTGTCACTAAAATTTCAAAACGCGTTGTCTGTATTTTGTGTCCGGAAAAGTCCCTCTTTACCACCAACACATGGACTAGTAAAACACGGCCAAGGCCCCTATATCTCTGTGACAAGGGCCCCTGGGGTCTTTAGGGTTTTGGGGCCACGCTCTTCAAAAACCGCAGGGATGGGGGCAGGGTTCTTTCCCCCAAAGGTTCTCTGGTGGCATCACGGGGCCCCGGGGAAAAACCCCCCCGGCCGGGGTTTTTTTTAAAATTAATTGTCTTGGGGACCGTCCACAAACAGGACAGAAGCGTGGCGGCTCTCCGCCAAACCCGAGCGTGGCTGGGTGACAAGAACCTTGTTTCCAGGGGAAGGTGGTGGCGATAATGGTTTGAAATCTGCTGGCCCCCCCTTTTGAAACGGTAGGGGGCACATCCCCCTTTCCTGGGGACATGTCATGAACCTTTTCGTCCAGAAATTTGTAAAGCAGTACCCGGGTCTGGACTGACTGCTGAGGAAGGCTCGAGGTCTGAGTTCGCACTTCCGCCGTTCGCACCCTCCTTCGTCCCGCCTGGCTGCGTTGCAACGTCAGCTCGGCCTCCCCGTCAACTGTCTCATTGTTGACGTGGCAACACGCTGGAATTCCACCCTCCACATGCTCCAGCAATTGTGGCAGCAGTGCAATGCCATTACGCAGTACGAAGTGACACATGGCCTGACAAGCAGCAGTGCGGACTTCGGGGTGTTGAGCCACCGAGAGTGGAGGTAGGTGAAAGAGCTCTGCACCATCCTTGCCAGTTTTGAACAAGCCACCAAAATGGTCAGTGCAGACAATGCCCTTGTCAGCATGAGCATTGTGGTGATCTTAGTTCTGGAACGATCATTGGACACTCTGAAATATCAGGTCCCGATAACGACGGAGGAGGAGACGGACACAGATGCGGACATGGAGCCTTTATCTCCGTCGAATCCACAAGGCCCGACAGTTTCACAATTTTAGCGGTCTTCATTAGGCAGTTGTTCGGGGTCCAGGCTAGTGCAAGGCGGCGCATCAGCTCTCAGGGTGCATCATCTGAGGCAAGTCAGGGCTCTGTTAAAGCTTTGCCGGAGGAGGAGGAGGAGGAGGTATTCCTGGACACCGACGTTACCGACGTCCATGCCTTGGAAAGAGGTTGGCACGAATTTGAGGCGGAGGAGGAAGATGAGGAAGAAGAGTTTGCTAGTGCCCCTCGACCCAGAGGCTTGGGAAATCAAGGCTCCATCTCTCACATGAGTGCTTGGATGCTCCATTTCCTCCAACATGATCCTCGCATTAAGGCCATCAAAATGAGCAACAGTTACTGCGTGGCCACCCTCCCGGATCCCCGTTACAAAACAAAACTCAGCACTGTCCTTCCACCCACCTAAATAGAGAGTAAAATGCAGGAAATGGAGACCTTGCTGATTGATCAACTGGAGACATCTGTTTCGTCTGCTTCACGTTCTTCAAATGTCACGGTGCAACAACGTCAGTGACGTGACAGCAGTAGAGTGCCAAGCAGCTGCAGCGGCGGCAGCAGCAGCGGGCAATGTGGCAGAAGCCTAATGGGTGACCTCTGGCCATCTTTATTTACCACCTCACCAACGCATGTAATACAGGGCACACATCCAACACACAGAGACCAGCTTAAGATCATGGTGCACGACTATCTGCGTCTCAACACCAATGTTTTGGATGTGTTCCGGATCCAATCGACTTCTGGGTATCCAAAATGGATGAATGGCCCGAACTCGCTCGCCACGCCATAGAGGTGTTGTCCTGCCCAGCAGCCAGCGTCATATCTGAGCGGACCTTCAGCACAGCTGGAGGAGTCATTACAGACAAACGCATCCGACTTTCCACAGATAATGAGGATCGTTTGACTTTCATCAAGATGAATCAGGCATGGATCTCTAATGATGTTGTGGCCCCAATTGCCGAGGTCACCGATTAGTTGCTGGTCTACTTCACATTCGTCTTCAAACAGAAATGGTCCTCTTGAAAAATGTTTTTTTAAATGATCATTTCTTACTGCAATTTTTACTCTCAGTTCCCAAAAGATCATTTTGCGGTTTTGCGTGTGGGGAAAAAAACC